>JAABKJ010002554.1:0-27810 GCA_011634705.1 Andricus grossulariae | reverse complement strand
TACAACACCGATTTCCATCTGGTATATAGATTTTTTTCTTAATATATGCTGCAATTCGAGCTTCTTCAGGAATCCTAATCAGATTACTAGACGATGAACAAATACAACAATATTTGTGCGTAGCCACAGTTCGCTGCATAGGAATTTCAACACATTCCTGATTAGCAATTTCTTTCTTTGGTCCGTATTTGATTTCGCAGGATGGATCATCGGCTGCAGATTCAGAGGGAGGGACTCTTTTCGTTTCAGGCTCATCATCTTTGCCAGGATTCCTTTTATAAACGCAAAGTCGACATATATTAAATAAAATGTCACCAACCACGATTATTCGCTTTAAAGATGAAAAGAAATCATTAGCTTCATTTTCATTTTTTACATTTTTCTCTTTACCCGTTATTTTTCTTAAAAAAGAAAAAAAAACGCAAAAAAAAACAGAGCTTTAAGAGACAACCAGTGCGAATAATTAAAAGAAGAAATACAAGTAATCGGCGAAAGAAATGATTTCCAGCTTTTAAGGTTAAACTCTCGGCTCTCAGTCTCCAACTTCAGAGAGTTGAAAACAAATGAATAGCGGATGGAAGAAACCTGACCTGCGCACTACTAGTAAGAGAAACAAGTGACTATCAAAAAACAAAAGGTGTTATAAGAAAGGCTGCAAACACTTTAGGGCATACTTTTAGCGCTATTTCAGTGGTTATGATATACATCGTAAATACAAATCAATCAGTTTATAAGAAGAATTATGAAATGACGAAAAGGTTTTCATGAGCAGATTAGAGAGGTTGACAAAATGATCAAAAACGAAGATTGAACGGTTGGATTCAATATTGGTGTACTTGAATTTTCAGAAGTTTGGTTTTTGTTTTTCATAATGTAATGTGCAAAAGAAATAAGAAAGAAGTGATTCCTTGAAATAAAAGTGCACCATTATTCCAGCCGACCGTTTAATTAAACAACTAAAGTGTCAACCGAAAAAGTGGAGTTCGATGTGCCCGGCTGAAGCGAGAGCGTGCTGTGTGCTATGCATAATTTTCATCATTTTTCACCATGAAGCACCACCATGACAAATCTGACAAAAATATATGTTGAAGTAGACACTTCAATGTTTGTTTCGGAAAAAAATTGGACGCGTACCTCTGATACATAACTTAGAAAAAATATTTTCAAAATTTGAAAGCATTTTTTTACCCCTATTTTTTATTTAAAAAAATGAAAAATTTTGTCTGGAAGTAGTCTTTTTGGTTAACACAACATATATTTTGTCTGTCAAAATCGGTTCAGCCGTTTTCGAGAAAATCCCATTTTTTTATTTTACTCCCCTCTCCATATCTCCCAAAAAAATGTAATTTTAAGGTTGCAATTTGCAGGATTCTATATTCACATAGATGTCAATATATGGTGCCAATATAGACTTGATACCTGCTGGAGCCATTTTTACATGCTTACCCCCCTAGGCCCTTTCAAAATATATTTGAATATTTGTCCAAAAAGGATTTTCATTTGAATTCTTAACATCAAAGTATGAGTTTTAAACAAGTGATAACTCAGTTATAAATATAAATTCTAAAATCAACGTTTGCCAAGAAATTCTCAAATATAACTAATTTTCTTTATTTGATTCAATCAGAAATCTATAATTGTGAAAACTTCAAGAAAGAACACGATTATGTAACATTTTTGAACTTATTTGCATAATGATGGAAGTGTATTGTGAAACTTTAAAGTAGGTTGCGTCGCCTCCACAAATATAACGTATTTACAATCCTACAAATTCAGGATTTCATTCTGTTTGTCCCCCTAAGAGATATTTCTTTTTTAAGAAAATGGAGAAGAATTCCAAAGTTTCGAATTCTAAACCAAGACATTTTATATTTTGGCTTCGAAGCTTGAAAATTGGACAAAAAGCGATCATAATTCAATCTCCTGGGGTACAATGTTTTCAGTTTAAAAATTATTAAACACTTATTAGGATAAATAAGTCCTCAAAATCTGTCCAATTATTATACCTTAGTATCAAAGAAGTTATATCAATAATAATGGATTACTATCATAGAGTTTACATATTATTTTACATTTATGAATATATGATAGACGTTTGAGCATACTAAGTACAAAAATATAAGAATATTTTACTAATTTATTCTTTACGCACCAATAAGATTAAAAATAACGTCCGGGGTTAAAAGCGAGTCATAAGGTGCCTCTTTTCTTAAAATATGGGAACAACTGATTAACGCAGAATTTTGAGAGTAGCGTAACTAACTAATATAATGATATTTCGTTTTTTTCATATTGTCCTGAAATATTTGTATCTTCCCATTACCGTGCATAAATCGCGCATATAGATTACACCGAGGCTTGTTGAGATGAGGTGTGGTAATAATTAATAGAATTCAAGAAACATAATTGTTTAATTGAAGTAGTATTATTATCTATCACTATCTTCTTCTCTATATTAATGCTAGACAGTTGCAGTTTTTTCTAGAAATTTTTACTTTTTGTCCACTTTTTACATAGTTAGGTAACCAATGCATGTTTGAAGTTGGAACTTCGAAAAATCGCTTTTCGAGAAAAACGTATTTAATGTTATCGAGAGCCATAAGCATACATTTTACAATTTTTCTTTGAAAAAGAATTATACCCATTTTTGGTTGCTTGCAGGACATAAATGTAAGGTCAAAAGATTCAGTATAGGTCCTTGTATTCTCTACTTAAATCTGAAAATAATAATTATGACCCCGACTCAGAAGAACGAGAAAACCTCCCAAACTAGAACCGCCCGCGAAGGCCCTTTTCATGTGGAAGCCCACAAATAATAAATATTATTATTGATTTAAACAAAAAGCCTCTGATGGAAAATTCATGTTATTATGATTTATATAGAAAATCTTAAGAATACTACAGATACATATTTCGTTTCAGACAAATATTTTATGAAAAAAGAAAGAGATTGTATAAGAAATGATTCTCTCTTTTCTTCATTTATTACACGTTCATAACTAAAACGACAAAGCAAAGTACAACATTTCAGGATAAACTGTAACATTCCAATGATCAAGAGAAGATAGTTATAATCAATCGTAGACTGTTCAAAGAATTATGTTTGTTGAATTTCACTAATTAGTAGGTCAATATAAGCGAAAAGTGAACGAAAATTTGATATAGACGGAAGCTGTTGTAAATAGGATGAAGTTTTTAGTCTATAACAGATTAAAACCTTGTCTGTTGCGTTCCTTGATGGAAAAACTACGTGCACAATGTTTGAAAAGTAAATTATAATTCATGTTCGAATAGTTAGTAACACTTATTCCTTTTCGAAAACAAATTAGCTTAGGTTGGCATCAAAAGAAAATATTTTCTTTGGATTCGATTTAGTTTTAAAAGCTAATATAAGGTCAGAAAGGTTTCAAATTCCTGATTGTGCTAAAGGTCCGAGCGTTGGTTTAGAAAATTTCATTTATTCGCTAAAGAGACCTTGTGTCATAGGAAATTTATTATGACTAACTGATTTAAACCTATAACAATTGTCTTCAAAAAATACTTTTGTCAGGAAATTAAACAGAAGTTTTTTATTTGTTTCCAAAAAAGACTGACTGGAACCGTAATACATTCAGCTAATATTATTCTTATCATTTGTAATTACAAGTTGCTTGTAATATCTAAGATGGCTTTCAATCAAAAACTTGTTCACGTTTCCTTAACTGATTGAATGACGTGGATGATTGTGGTTTACATTCTGTACTGTAAAATAATTTAATATGGGGCGCGTGCAGCCTACTGGAGTTTCCCTTGTTTCATCTGTGGTCAATCGGGTAATCGTTCCACTTTGCATATTCACTTTTACCCGATATGTAGCGCCAGTGCAATAAATATATGCGTATATTCCAGCAAGATAGTTACTACTCTCCAATATTGCAAAGACGTCACCAGCAAATGTTGATAATACAATATGTTCTTGCTTCGGCATCGGCACATATTTATTCGGTCCTTCGTGTAATAAAATTGTTTTATCTGCAGGAAAAGTGTATTTTTGAAGTTTGAAGACCCGGTTCGGATTTTTAATGGAAGTGAGCAGAATAAATTGAAGTTGGTCAAGTCCATATACAGATCCATCAGAAGAAGGAAGCCTTGTAGGTGGAGCCATGCATCTGGAAGCAGTAGACCTGGAACTGCCAGGAAGACGTGCCTCGACAGGAGGAAGAGACCTGGCAGGAGAATGTTATTTGTCGGAAGAAGAAGAAGCAGAAGAAAAAGAAAAAGAAAGGCTTTCACGATTAATGCCAGCAATAGGGGCTTCATTAAATAAGCACAAATGTTTTTAATTTGGCATAAGGTTTTTTTTATGATTTTTGTATTAATTATGTTTGTATCTTTTTAAAACTTCGGAAATCTTTTGTAATGTTTCAAAATTTTATTGAAGGTTTTCTTCAAATTAATTTGCCATTATGAAGAATCATTTTTATTATACATCTTTTAAAATTTTATATTGTTTGAAATTTTTGCCTGAAACATCTGAATCTCTTTTAAAATAATTGTATTTCTTTCTAAAACTTCTTAGTATTGCAAAATTTAGAATGTTTGCTTTAAAATCTTCGAAAATCTTTTTTGTGATTTTAGGAAATCATTTGGAATGATATGACTCATTTTAAATATCTTCTTAAAATCAGTTTGTAACAATAAAAAATTCATTAAAATTTTTTCTAAACCTTGGAGAAACGAATAAGAATTTTATTTCACAATATTGACAAATCTACATTTTTTCTAAATATCTTAGAACCTTTGCAAATTTTAAATCATTTTTGACTCAACAGTAGAGTTCAAGTAAATTACAAAAAAGTTTATTTACGATAGGAAAAATCAAGATAATTTCTGAGAATTCAATAGGATTTCAAAGAATTCAGGATAATAAAAAAGTATTCAGAGTAATTGAAATAAATAGAACCAAAATATTCAAATCTAAAAACATTCCATTATATTTAGATAAATAGGATTAAATAGAATTAGTAAATAAGAATTATATAAAATCCATAAGAATTCAATGTTAATTTAGAAGTCTTCAGGAAGAATGAAAAAAAAGAAACAATGAAAATCCATTAAAGATCCCTTAAATTCAGTCGATTTCAAAGGAATTGCAAATAATTCAGAGTGAATTGAAAGAAGTTTAAAATTTCCTAATAAAATTCAGAAACCTTGGGTCCTTGGTTTTTATTTATCAAAAGAAGCGAAAAAAGTAGTATTTTCATTTTAAAAAGCTACTGTAGTGATTTAAAAAGTAGCTTACCCATAATTGTCGTTCACATGCTCTATTCTAAAATCATGTAAGATGGGGCGAACAGGGCCTACTGGAATTTCCTCGACTTCATCTGGGGTCAGTGGGGTAATTATGCCGCTTTCCATGTTTATTTTCGCCCTCGTTTTACGTTTAACATTAGGATTATGTCTATATATTCCAGCAAGTGTATTATTACTCGTCAATATTGCAAAGACATCACCATCGCATGTTGATAATACTACTTGTTCTTGGCTTGGCACGGGCGGAAAGACACTAAGTCGTTCAAGTACTTTAATTCGCTTATCCGCAGGAAAAGTGTATCTTCGAAGTTCGAAAAGCCGGTTCAGATTTCTATTGGGAATAAGCCGAATACATTGAATCTGATCAAGTCGATATCCAAGCACTTCAGAAAAAGGAAGCCTGGTAGGTGAAGCTATATTGTTGGCAGGAGGAGATCTGGACCTTAGACGATGAGGAGCTTCAGCAGGAGAAGGAGACCTGAGCGAAGAATGAGGTCCGGCAGTAGAAAGGAAACCGGCAGGAGGATCTTGTATGTCGAAAGAAGAAGACGATGCACCTTCACGACGAACACCAGAAATAGGGGCACCATTAGGCAGACAATCAAACTGTGAACTTATTTCTGCAAGAAGAAACAGGCGATTACATTTTGTTTTAAGAATGAATGTTTTTTTATTGCTAATAATAATCGACACAAGTGACGAACTAATACATTCTATTCGCAGCATGAAGTTGTTTCGTACTCATGCTTTTATTTTTTCATATTATTTTGTGATTGTTATGACATATTTAGTTTCACTGAAACTTCCATTTCATGTTTCAAAATTTATGACGATTACTCAGGAATCACTTAGTATTTATTTGTGTCCCTGCTTTAGATATGATGACTTTTTGACGAAACTTTCTCTTATTATTATCTTATTATTGTCGCGATTAGCTCTACAATAAAAATCTGAGTGTCTAATTCATCCAAGATTCAATTCTTAGCGCTGTATTATCATCGCCTTCTTATTTAGACCAGGCATGCTTTGAATCCTATCTGATAAAAATATGAGACATTATGAAGCGTAGGATAAATATTTGTCTGGAGAGGAACTCATAGATTTTCAGTTTGAAATCGTTGATAGGGAAATATACGATTTCTCAATAGATACAATTTTATTTAAATATTTCAAATCCTGAAACATGAAATTTGATACAAGTCATCCACTGCTAAGATTTGATAGAATTCTAATAAAAATATATTGATAGAAAGGTATAGGATTTCTGGATAGGTAGAATTTTACAGAAAGGTGTATCAAATGTGTTATGTCTTTCCACACCTTCAATAACCATTTTGAATAATTTACTATACATTATGTGAAATTTTTAGAAATTCTGTTTGACCTACTCTGGCATAGTTTACCGTTCAGATTAAAATCGTATCCATGTCAAACAATCTAAAAATAATTGTAAAGTAATATTTTGTAACTGAAGATATTTTACGTTTTAGCTGAGTAACATCTTTGGCTTCTGATTTCAGTTAACTAAAATTTTTTCTTCTAGAGATCGAAAGTCGCGAAAAATCTAATTCAGTTTTGATCTTCATTTATGGACTTGAAATATTTATTTTTTCAACGAATGGTTACAATAACAAATATAAACATGAGCCGAATTTCGTATTTTCAGCTTCGCGATTTGGACTTCGAAGCTACCTTAAGATAAACTGATTATACCGTTAATGATCTTGAACTTTTAAATTTGGAATAGCAAGCTACAGATAATAATTCGTATAATTTGGATGTTGATGTTAAAAATTCTGGATTATAAAACCTTGTATCTCGATGTTACGGCTTGATATTTGGATTGCTACGCAAATTCCTGTGTCAAAGGTCATTTGATAGAAATTTCCAAAATTATGATCCGTCGGATTTGATGAAAGTCCTTAGTGGATAAAATCGATTGGAATTCAAATAATAAGTTTTTCATACAAAATTATAAGATTTCTTGTCGGATACGGGTACATAAGAGCTCCCAAGATTCTTGAACATGGGATTTGACACAAGTTCTGTGGCAATAAGATTTGATAGAATTTTAATGAGAAACTATTGATAGAATAGTATAAGGTTTCTATACAAATAGAATTTGATGGACATCTTCGGTTTATTCTCGGAAAGATTAAAAACGTTTCTGATGTTATAAATATAGTATAGTATTATATTTACCTATAAAACTAAGTATCACCGTCGAGATAAAAACCATAGTATAAACGATCCTCATATTTGGCATTTAGAGGAAAAACTGATTTGTGCGTGAATAACGAATATGCTTATCAGTGAATCAAATAAATATTCTGGTGTTGATTCAGAGTTTATATATGTTGAATTAATCGTTATGTCATTAATGATAGGCGTCAACCTTGTTCTGCTCGCTCGGTCTTTATACTTCATCCACATTTGTGCACAGACCTATTAAAATTAAAGTTCAAGCATCTACAACTGTGATTTGGAGACGGTGAATTCTTCTTTGTTGAAGCTTATTTAGATTAAACGAACACATTTTTATCACGATCTAGCGCCAAGCAATCAATTTTGTCTAAAGTTCGAACTGTACTACGTCAAGTTTAACTCTATTGCATCAAATAAATATTATATTTATTTCTGTACCTCGATCTGTGACTGCTCATTCAGATATTGCAAAATAACGTACAACTTTTATTTTTCATTACTACTTCAATATTTGTTTCTTATTTCGCACTTATTTTTATTCTTAACAACCATAAAAAGTGTATCATTTCAATAAACTTATATTACTACTATTTATTTTATGCATTGATATTGAAACATATGTGTTTTCATTCCGTTATTCTTTTTTTTTTTCTGCTCGAAAATTCAAATATTTGGTTAGAACTTCAACCGTTTTCATACAAATTGGTTGCTCATGCTGTTGTTTGGTTGTAATTCAAAATTACTGAAACTAAGGTTTGGTAATTTGATCGCTCTTTGAAGTTTTGAGTTTTGTGGAAGAAATCTTTTTAAAGTTGATTTTCTTTACTAAGTGAGTGACCACTGATAACTCCTTTAAAGTTTTACACATTTAAACCTGAGCTTTTATGTGAAAAAACATGCAAAAATTCAAAAAGAAGTGTTTACGCTCGTAATCATGTTTAGTGACTGGTGTTAACCTTGGTCCTTGTGCTTGTGAATTTTCTATTATTATTCAGCTGGGTGAACATTTTTCGCTATTGAAACTAAGCTATTTTTTTGAAGGCCCTAGTACTACAATTTTTCAAATTATCTGATTTCTATCATCTGTTACAATCTTTTGTTGCGTGAAATTATTGCGTCACGGTTCATCGTGAGTGTCAGTGCAACACAAAAACATTTTTTCAAAGTTTGTCGACACTCTCTTGTAATGTCAAATATCAAATTGTTTGTTAACACGTAGTGCATTCCCTGTCCCCACTTTGTTAGTAAGCCTCGCTCAGCAATCATATGTAGCGGTAGCGGCACTCTTTACCATGGACACCTATGTTGTAGCATAATCTCAATGTCAGACAAATCTATTGAACAAATTTTTGTTAAAGTACAGGCTGCTTACAAGGAACATATAAGCTCCGTGTGCATTCCTCCAGCTTTTTCGTATGATATCTATTCAAAATATACAAACAAGACAGAAAGCATAATCAGTAAGTTTCCCGTAGTTTGAACGTAGTCATTACATTCGGTTAATAATGTCATTCCGGCCGCTGCTGAATTAGTTGCTAACACTTTTGGATTTTTCAATTTAAGCCAAGTGAATAAGTTAACAAACAATAAAGGTAACATATTAGATTTAATGTTTACAAATATCAAACAGCTGGATACTCAGGTCGCTGTAGATCCTTTAGTTCGTTCCTCCTCTAAATATTTGCATTAAACAATCAGAATCACTCTCTAAAGTGACTGATTTTTTTATTCTTGATTTTGAGAATTCAAATTACACAGCGATTCAGGAACACCTAGCTTCGGTGAACTGGCAATTCTAACTGAGTGATGAGGACATTGAGACGTCTATTAAATATTTCTACTATCACCTAAATTTTGCGATCGAAAAGCATGTTACTAGGAAAAAAATTTTTCCCCTGCGTATCCTAGATGGTTTAACTTAGAATTGAAAAAATTGATTTGCCAGAAAAAAATTGCACATAAAATATTTAAGCAGCGCCAAACTTTGACAGATTATGAGTCCTTTAGTTCGTTAAGATCGAAATGTAATCTTTTAAACGAATACTTTAAATCAGTTCACGTCGAAAACGCCCTTCTGAACCCAGTAATTATTGAAATGCATAATGATGTAATATCTAATTCAGAAATAACTTCGCGGCAAGTATATGATAAAATCGCGAATCTTGAACGGCATGAGGGCGCACGAGCAGATGAAATACCTACTCGGTTTTCTATCGAATGCAATACTGTTCTTTCGGAACCACTGACTTTACTCTATAATAAATCCCTAAAATCTCGGGTTTTCCCTAAACGTTGGAAGTCCTCAATAATAATTCCCGTACACAAAACGGACTTCCGGCTACATGTACAGAATTATAGTCCAATTTCCATATTGAATGTTGCTTCGAAAATCCTGGATAATGTTATGGCTGATCGTCTTTAGTATTATTTTGAAAATATTTTCATTGAGGAACAGCACGGTTTTCGCCCAAAGAGATCCACAGTAACAAACCTCGCTGAGTTCAGACAATATCTTAGTCAATGTTTAGAGTCAGGTTACCAAGTGGACACCATATACACAGATCTCACTAAAGCATTTGATCGCGTTAACCATGATTTGTTGTTATTAAAGTTGAAGGCTTACGACGTAAGTCGAGCAATATTAAATGGTTTGGGAGCTACTTGAAGGACAGATCTCAGTATGTGAAGCATGGTACTTTCGAATCTAACTGTTATTATCCAGCCTCGGGTGTCCCCCAGGGTTCTCATCTGGGACCAGTATTATTCCTTATCTACATTAATGATATCAAACGCGTTATAAAATTTTTAATTTTTCTTATACGCCGACGACCTAAAACTGTTCCGTCGAATAGGATCGATCGAAGATGCCAAGCTTTTTCAGCGAGACTTGGATATAAATATGAATTACAGTTATCATATGAATATGAATTTATCATATACAGTTATCATATACATATGAATTACAGTTATCAAATTGATGGAACTGTCCCCTAAGTTGTAACGAACATTAGCGACCTAGGAATCATTTTTAGCAAAGATCTTTCTTTCAATCAACAAGTTTCCAGTGTTTTTCTCAAACCATCAAAACTACTCGGTTTTATTCTCCGAGTATCTAGCGAATGTCGACAAATTTTTACTTTGAAAACGTTATTTACATCCTTAGTGCGTCCATACTTGGAATATGCGTCAATTATCTGGGCTCCTTATCAAAGAAATCACAAAGAGAAAATTGAATCTATTCAGAATCGTTTTATGCATGCGGTTGCTTTTCAATTAAGGATACCAAAGTATTCAGGTTACTTAATTAGTGTTTCAGAGTTTTTACATCTTGAATCACTGGAGAGTAGAAGAACACAGGCAGGTCTAATATTTCTGTACAAATTAATAAACGGAATAACCAATAGTCCTGCATTACTGCGACAGATTTCATTCAGGGTAGCACCGAGAACTTTGAGGCATAATGTATTGTTTGAAATACCAGACCATAAAACTGATTATGGCTTCCACTCAACGCTTTCAGAAATGTGTAGATCTTTCAACTGTATTTATCACATATCATGTGATGCTGATATCTTTAGTCAATCTTTTAGGGAATTTGTCACAATGATTCAATTTTTCGTTTCCGACGATAAGACCAATCTTCCTGTTTAGGCTCAAACTTTAATGATATGATTTATGTTGCGATACTAAATTTATTTGTTGAAAATTTCAGCCATGAGAATAATAAATTCAAAATTTATGAATAAAAATCTAAACTTTTTTGATTCCATTTATAAAAGATTCTATATCAAAAATGTACACAAGGTTAGGATTTCAGTCTTTAAATATTAATCGTTGGGGAAAATAAAAACTTAGTCAGGGAAAAATCAAGCAAAGTCAGGGAATTTTGGAAATGAAGTTTTGCAGCCACCCTCTTACGGAAAATTTAACAATGCCAGACTGTGCTAAAAATAATTAGACAGATTAAAAATAATATTTGTTATGTTATTTCGAGAAGAATTTAGGAATTGGCTCGTTATCCCAAAAGTTCCGGACTAATCCATCCCTTTTTCCAGCTCCCCTAATTTTTCGGGACTCGATGCAGCCAACTATTTAATCTTTTTTTTTTTCATATTCTATCTTCTTAGACATAATCCTTATTATCTTTGTATACAATTCATTAAAGTTATTTCTTTCTTTGATAAAAGCGACCCCTCAGATTCTTATCATCGATCACAGTAATCCAATTTACGAAAAGTGCCAAAACGTAGAATGTTATTAAAATTTTAGTATTTCATTAAATTAATATCGATTAAATGTTTTATTCCACGAATTCGATGAATTAGCCCTGTTGCTTATTTTGAAACTAAATGACAAATACAAATTTGTTTGGGTATAAGCAATACAAAAAATTGACAGTTTTAATAATGTTCAATAATTTGTTATTAATTTACGTTTTCATGTTTGAGAAGGAAATTAGATTTTTCATATCAAGAAATTTTGCTTTCCAATAATTTTATTATTATTATTATTATTATTATAATTATTGTTAATTGACAATCAAAATGGTATTTTTACAATGAATGAATAATTAATATTTTTCTGTATTTTTATTGCTTCATTTACATTTAAATAATAGTTTTGAAAATCAAAACTTACCACAAACAGTTGATTTGTGCTAGTTCTAAAAAATTTTAAGCTTCTCTTTATTTTGGTTTAAAATTTAATTACTTAGTTGAAAGTTGAACTACCTTGTTACCAATTGATTTTTTTGGTTGATGATTCCTCATTTTAGTTGAAAACACTTTTTTTTTTACTTGAACTATTTTGTTGAAAATTCAGTTATTTGGTTGAAAATTTATGTATTTTGTTGAAACTTTATCTTTCCTGGTAGAATCTTCTTCTTGGTGACTAATTCACCTTTTTGGTTGAAAATTCATTTCTTTGGTGAAAAATTTAAATATTACGTTGAAAATTTCTTTGAAAATTAAAAATTTGATGGAAAATTCATGTACTTTGCGAAAACTAATCTTTTTTTGGTTCAAAATTAAAATGTTTGGTTGAAAATTAATTTCTCTAATTAAAAATTAGTTTTTGTTATTAAAAATCAATTTTGTTGAAAAATGGTCTGTTTTTGGTAAAAAATTAATATTTTGAGTCGAAAATTGAACTATTAGGTTAAAAATTGATTTTTTGGTTAAAGATTCATCATTTGAGTTAATACGTAATTTCCTTGGTTGGAAAATTAACTTTTTTTTTAGAAAATTGGTTTTTTACTGAAAATTCAACTATTCCATGTTTGGTCTCAGTCCAAAATTTTGCTACTTGGTTGAAAATTTCTGTATTTTGTTGAAAATTCATCCATTTTGTTATCAGTTATTATTTTTTAGTCGAAAATTAATTTATTTGGTTGAAAATTCATTTCTTTGATTAAAAATTAGTTTTTTTTATTGAAAATTAATTTTTTAACATAAAAATTTAACTATTTCGTTTTTTGTCGAAAATTCTTATTTGAAAATTCAACCCAGGTTGAAAATTCGTCTTCTTTGGTTAAATTCAAACGTTTCTGAATAAAAATTAGAATATTTTTTGGTTGAAATACCAACTACTACATTTTTCGCTGAGAATTCATCTTTTTTAGAATAAAAATTTGATTACTTGGTTGAGAGTTAAACTGCATTGTTGAAAATTAATTTTTTGTTGAAGATTCATCATTTCAATTGAAAATTCATCTCCTTGGTTGGAAAATGAGCTACTTTGTCAAAAATTAGTCTTTTTCTTGGTTGAAAATTAATTTTTTCTACTGAAAATTAAACTATTCAATGTTTGGTTAAAAAATATTTTTTTAGTTGAGAATTCTTCTGTTTAACTAGAAATTAAACTTTTTGGTTCAAATTCAATTATTCCAGTGAAAAATTCATCATTTTAGTTAAAAATACATTAGATTGGTTGAAAATTAATTTTTTAAAACCATTTACCCATTCCATTTTTGGTTGAAAATGAATCTTTTTTAGCACAAAATTCAACGATATGGTTGAAAATTTCTCTTTTTTAGTCGAAAATGTAACCTTTTCCTTGAACAATTCAGATATTTTGTTAAAAAATCTTATTGATAGAAAAATAATCTTCTCGTTTGAAAATTCATCTCTTTTGTTGAAAATAAGACTACATGGTTAAATTTAAACTCTTTTGTTAAACATTGACCTTTCTGGTTTGAAATTCATCTATCCCAGTTGAAGATTCATCGTTTTAGTTAAAAATTCATCACTTTGGTTGAAAACTTTTTTTTTTGTTTAGTGGGAATTTAATTTTTTCACTGAAAATTTAGTCATTTGATTGTTTGTTGGAAAATGATCTTTCATTGTTCAAAATTTAACCATCTGGTGAAAATTTAACTATTCCAGTTAACGATTCATTATTTCAGTTAAAAATTCATGAGTTTGGTTGAAAATAAACCTACTTGATAGAAATTTAAATCCTTTTATTAAAAATTGATCTTTTTGGTCTAAAATTTTTATATTTCAGTTGAAGATTAATTATTTTGGTTGAAAATTCATGACTTTGGTTAAAAATTTGATTTTTTGATGTTGAAAAATTCATTTTATTAACTGAAAATTTAGCGATTCCATTTTTCGTTGAAAAAATATCTTTTTCATTTCCAATTCATCTATTTGGTCGAAAATTCATCTATTTGGTTGAAAATTCAACTATTCAAGTTGAAGATTTCTAATTTTACTTAAAAATTCATTTCTTGTTTTGTTTAAAATTCAACTATTCCAGATGAAGATTTATCATTTCAGTTGAAAATGCATCGGTTTCGTTGAAAATTCGTGACTTTTGTTAAAAATTTTATTTTTTTTGTTGAAAAATTAGTTTTTTTAACTGAAAATTGTAGTTATTCCATTTTTGGTTAAAATATGATCTTTTTCGTTTCAAACTCATCTATTTGAATAAAAATTCAAATATTTAAGTTAAAGATTCATAATTGTACTTGAAAATTCATTTTTTGTTTTGTTTCAAATTCAACTATTGCAGATGAAGATTCATCATTTGAGTTAAAAATTCATCGGTTTGGTTGAAAATTCATCACTTCGGTTAAAAATTTGATTTTTGTTCTTGAGAATTAAATTTTTTGAACTGAAAATTTAATTATTCCATTTTTGATTGTAAACTGATCTTTTTTATTTCAAATTCATCTATTTCATTAAAAATTCATCTATCCATGTTAAAGATTTATAATTTTACTTGAAAATTCATATTTTGTTTTGATTCAAATTTAACTATTGTAGATGATGATTCATCATTTTAGTTGAAAATTTATCGGCTTGGTTGAAAATTCATCGCTTCGGTTAAAAATTTGATTTTTTGTTGTTGTTGAAAAATTAATTTTTGTAACTGAAAATTTAGTTATTCCATTTTTGGTTTAAAACTGATATTTTTTAGTTCAAATTCATATATTTGGTTGAAAATTCAACTATTCAAGTTTAAGAATCATAATTTGAATAAATTTTTGTTGTGGTTTAAAATTAAACTATTGCAGATGAAGATTCATCATTATTGTTAAAAATTCATCGTTTTGGTTACAAATTCATCACTTTGGTTAAAAATTCAACTATTCGAGTTTAAGATTCATAATTTTAACTGAAAAATCCTTTTTTTTTAATTCAACTATTGCAGATGAAAATTTACCATTTTAGTTGAAAATTCATCATTTTGGCTGAAAATTAATTTTTTTCACGGAAAATTTAACCATTTCACTTGTGGTAGAAAATTTATCTTTTTTCGTTCAAAATTCAACGATGTGTTTCAAATGTTGTTTTTTTTTTACTTTAAAATTAAACTATTTCGTTGGAAATTCATGTATTTTATGTTAAAAAATCGTCTTTTTGGTAGAAAATGAATCTTATCGTTTTAAAAATAATCCTCTCGTTCAAGAATTCTTTTTTTTTTTTTTTAAATTCATGTATTCCAGTAAAATATTCATCATTTTAGTATAAAATTTATCTTGTTGGTTGAAAATGAAACTACTTGGTTGAATATTGAACTCTTTCGATAAAAATTGGTCTTTTTGGTTAAAATTTTATTTTTTTAAGTTTAGAATTCAACTATTTCATTGGGAATTCATGTATCTTGTTTAAAAACCGTCTTCACTGGTAGAAAATTATATTTTTTTATTGTTAAAATTTCCACTACTAGATAAGAGATTTCTAAGGGATCTTACGGAACATCAAAAGATTTCATACAACATCACAAAGGTTTGAAATAATTTAATGGAATTTTGAGGATTTCTGATGGCTCTTATGGGATTTTAAAGGTTTCAGTGATTTAGTGATATTTTATGGAATTTTAAGGCATTTCACAGAATTTAAATACATTTTATAGTATTTAAAAGGTTTCAATACATTTTATGGGATTTTTCGGAATTCCAAAGGATTTTACTGCTTTCAAAAATTCAAACTGATTTCCAAATAATTCAAAATATTTCAAATGATTTCTAAAGGTTAATGGATTTCACTAGGTTATTTTCAATCCCTTGTAATCTGTTTAAATCTCATTAATTATTTAAAAAATAACTTTTAATATTTGATATTTTTTTAAATACCATGAAATCACACGAAACCAAATAATTTCTTATCCCTCAAAGTCTCTTTAAGCCTTCAAAATACTGTGAAGGGAGATTTGAACATCGTAGATTACACATTTTTGTAACTATTTTGAGAAAATAATTGTTATTTTCAGGAGAAATTTTTTTTTCAACCCAAAACTATTTTTATTTTTGAAATTTCAACTACTCTGAACTTATCTAACAGAACTTTGTACCTCTATTTGTAAAGTTCCCAAGTGTAACAGACCATATAGTGGACTCACCATTTTGTCCGAATTTTGTTAGGAGTTCCGTTTTCACAGTTAAACACATTGTAAATTGAGTTTGTAACTTCTGAAAAACTTTTCAGTTATTTTACTTTACTTTCATTCTATTGATGTAAAATAAGAACAAATTAGCCTGAAAATGGGGAGGGGGGATTTGTCGAATTTGTGACATTTATAACATTTTAGAATTAAGATATAATTTTTTTTCAATATATAAACAGTATACCAATTATTTTTAGTTTAAACATAATTTCCTAAGCTTTCCAGTAATTAAGTGAGATTTAAGAAATTTCAAAAGATTTGAAAACATTACAGAAGTTTTAGGGTATTTCAAGCGATTCCAAAAAATCACGAGAGGTTTCACAGATTGAAAATTAGGGTGACTCAAAAAAATTAATGTTCCTGTTATTTATGGGCTCACCCCCCAAAAAGCTTCCATTTGGTGGAAAAACTGTAATTTTTTTCAAATGTTTTGAAAATGGAAATCTTGGATCCCACGGTGGTCAAACAACCCCCAACCCCTATTTTGAAAAAAAAATGAATAAATTTTCACCATATATTACCAATATTTTTTGAATAAAGTTCGTGATTGTTTTGCTTCAAATCCACGAAATATTTGCAAAATAAACTACCGGAAGTTCAAAAAATTATTTTTTGTTGAAAAAAGGGGTGTTTTTTAATTTCTAGCAGAGGTTTTTAAACTTTTCTGTACTTTTTCAATTCATTTCCTTTTCTGACCACTGTCTACGAAATTTAGGTAGATCTAGAAATTGTTTACTAAACCTGTAAGAAAATACAATTTTTTTTACGGTTGGGGGTTGTTCAACCCCCTTGGAATCCAAGATTCCCTTGTTCAAAAAATCTAAAGAAATGTACAGTTGATTTTTCACCAAATGGAAGCTTTTTGGGCAGTGAGCCCACAATTTGAAGGAACTTTAATTTTTTTGAGCCACCCTATTGCAAATTATTTCAAGAGTTTGAAAAAAATATCTGGTATAATTTCAGAAAGAATCTCAACTTTTTCAAGGGATTCTATCAGATTTTTTAAGGGATTTGAAGAGATTTTACGATTCAAAGATTTGAAAAGATCTTAACAAATTTTAAGTGATTTGAGAGAGTTTTAAAGATTTCATAGTATGTCAAAGGATTGTCAGAGATTTCAAAGGATTAAAACTTATAACCACGATTTGTAAGGATTTCGTAGAATTTCAAAAGATTTAATGAAATTTAAGAGAATTTTCAAATAATATAAGGTATTTTAAGGGATTCCGAGTAATTTTAATGGCTTTTAAAATATTTTAAGGGATTTCAAAAGATTCATAAAGATTCTCACGGCTTTTAAAGATTTTAATGCATTTTTAAGAGATTTCCAAAATTTCACGGGAACTCGTAATATTTCGAAATATATCACAAAATTTTGCAGAATTTTAACAAATTGTAAGCGACTGAAAAAGTTTTCGATGATTTCATAGTATGTCAAAGGATTTTCAGAGACTTCAAAGGATTAAAACTTATAACCACGATTTTTAAGGATTTCGTCGAATTTCAAAAAATTTACGTGATTTTCAAAGCATTTTGGAATATTATAAAGGATTTTCCGGAATTTCGAGTTATTTTAATGGATATTTGAAGATTTCAAGGAATTTTAAGGGGTTCAGAATGATCCCTGCAATAAAGATTTCAGTGAATTTTAAAAGAATTTCAAAGATTTTAAATTGATTTTTTACGGTATTTAAATGATTTTAAATTTGAATTTTCTCGAAAATTTTAAGTGATTAACAATTTTTTAAAGTGAATTCATGAGATTTCAAAGGATTACAAAGATTTACAGTGATACCAGGAGGTTTTCATGAAAGGTTTAAAGAATGGTTAACTCCTTGACTCTATATTTATTGGACTTATGTAATATGAAATATTACATAATAAAAAAAGAATAAAACAAATACTGATATAATGTGTATAATAGTATAAAAATTAATTTCAACAGCCAAAGCAGGTTTTAATTAGCACATTTTAAACAAAAAATTAGAAACAGGAAAATTACGCAAGAAATTTATTGGATCGAGGGGGGGGGGGCAAATACATTTCTTGCGTAATTTTCCTCTGTCTAATTAATTGTTTAAAATGTGCTAATTAAAACCTGCTTCAGCTGTTAAAATGACTTTTTATACCATTATATTATTATATATTTATATAATTTATAATTTATTATATGTAAATAATACTTATTAATTAATACTTAATTATTTAAATTGTCAATAACAAAAATTGAATGTACCAAAAGAAAACAAATTTTGAAGAAAGTAGTTGAAGCCTTAACTAAAACGGAATAATTTTCAAACAAATAGTTTTTTAATTAATTGAAAAATGAGAAAAGGGGAAACTTTCTTGAAAATAGGGGGTAAGAGGGAACTAGGGGAAAGAGTGTGAAGTCTGGTATATACTAAGATGATATTATGATATTATGATCTTATTAATTAATTAATATAGTTTTTAACTCATCTATTTGGTTCAAAAGTAATATTTTTTGGTCGAAAATTTAACTGTTTTGTTGAACATTCTTCTTTTTGAATAGAAGATTGATCTTTTGATAGAAGTCATCTTTTTAGTTCGGAAATTAATTAATTAATAATAATAGACTTAATACTTTCACGATGATTCATTATGATAAACTTGAATTTAAAATTTGAAGCTTTTTCGGGTTCAAATTTAAATTTATCATAATTAATAATAAGTTAATAAATAATATATATAATTATAATTAATTATATATATAATATTATAATATTATTAGGGGGGTCCCCTCAAGTAAGGATGCTTGCACCCCCCCCATGCTCACGTAATTATTGAACGCTCCTCTATTTGACTGAGAGAGGGGCTTTCAGTAGTATAAATCAAAATATAGTCAGACAATGGGGGAAGGCCTTGTGGGAATATTAAATGTCAAATTTTGGTGAGCAAATTTGGGCACTGATAGCTGGGACCCCCCCCCCCCGGACTAGGGGAAGTTCTGGCGAAATCAGTAGTACAGGTCCGTGCATAGTAAGCCATTGTTGATACAGTAGTACATGCCATTTGACCAGAAAGTTCGGTTAGGTAGTAAAGGTCAGTATTGAGTCAGCCATAAATCTTGAAGTGAGAATCTGTTTTTATGAAATAGAGTGATTTATCATTTTAGGATGATATACTTGAAAAAATATGAATATATACTTGAAGAATATATCAAAATTCACACTCTTTCCCCTATTTTCGTCTGACCCCCTATTTTAAAGAAAGTTTCCCCTTTTCGCATTTTTGTACTTGAATTCAAACTAAATTAATTGAACCCCATGAGACAGTGAAACTATATTTGCATAAAAGTTTATTCTTTTCAATTGGAAATTCTAGTATATTTTTGGTTAAAAATTATACCATTTGGTTGAAAATTTAAATAATTTGTTGAAAATGCAACTGTTTTGTCCAAAAGTCATAATTTTTGTCGAAAATTCAACTGCTGATTGAAAATCAACTTGTTTTCTTGAAAATTCATTTTTTGGATAAATAATTCTTTTTCATTGAAAATTTATCTTTTTCGAAAAAAGTCATCTTTTTTTATTTTTAATTAAAAAGCTTACTATTATTTTTTTGTTCAGAATTGATCTTTTTGGGTTGAAAATTTAATTATTTCCTTGAAAATTCATTTATTTCGTTCAAAAGTAATATTTTTGTTCGAAAATTCAACTGTTTTGTTGAACATTTCTCTTTTTGGATAGAAAATTGATTTTTTGATCGAAATCATCTTTTTAGTTTGAAAGTTCATTATTATAATTAAAAAGTCAACTATTATATTTTTGGTTGAGAATTGATCCTTTTTGATCAAAAATTTAACTATTTCGTTGAAAATAAGCTTTCATTTCAAGCTCATATTTTGGTATTGAAAATTTAACAATCTAATTGAATTTTTTTTTCTTGACCGAATTTTTTTTTCTTGTAGCAGTCTTTTTGTATGGAAAATTCATCTTTGTGGTTTAAAAGAAACTATTTATTTGAAAATTATTCCGTTTTAGTCAAAACTTTAACCACTTTCTTGAAAATGTGTCTTTTTGGTTGAATTCAATTGTTTTCAATTTAAAATTGAAATATTTTCTGGTTGCAGTATCAAACAATAAATTTTCTGTTGAGAATTTAACTTTACTGCTTGAAAATTTGATTATTATATTTTTCATTGAGAATTCAACTTTATTGGTTAAAAATTAATCTCTTTACATAATTAGAAATTTGTTTTTTGTTGTTGTTGAAAACTAATTTTTGCACCTCAAAATTGAACTATTACATTTTTTGTTAAAAATTCACTTATTTGTTAAAAATTCGTCTTTTTTGGTAGAAACTTAATATTCTTGATGGAAAATTCACCTTTTCAAGTTAAAAGTTCGATTATTTTATTAAAAATGCAACTGTTTGGTTAAAAATAAACATTTTAATCGAAAAGTCGTCTTTTTGGCTTGAAATTTCATCTCTTTGGGTAAAAATTTAAACTTTTTCAGATTTGAAACTCAACTGTTTTGTAGAAAGTTCTTCTTTTTCACTTGAAAATTCGTCCTTTTAGGTTAAAAATTCAACGGTTTGGTTAAAAATACAACTTTTCGTTAAAAATTCATTTTTTTACATAGTTGGGAATCTGTTTTTTGCTGTTGTGTTTGAAAACTAATTTTTTCAACTCGAAATTCAACTATTGCATTTTTGGTTAAAAATTCATTTATTTGTTGAAAATTCGTCTTTTTTGGTGAAAACTTAATATTCTTGGATAAAAATTCACCTTTTTGGGTTGAAAATTCAATTATTACGTTAAAAATTCAACTTCTTGATTAGAAAAAAAAGCTTTTTTAATTGAAAATTCGTCTTTTTGGCTTGAAATTTAATCGCTTTGGGTAGAAATTTAACCTTTTTCGGGTTTAAAATTCAACTGTTTTGGCAGAAAGTTTTTTTTGACTTGAAAATTCGTCTTTTTAGATTGAAAATTCAACCGTTTGGTTAGAAACACAACTTTTTGTTCAAAATTCATCTCTTTACACAGTTGAAAATTTGTTTTCTTGCTGTTCTTTTTGAAAACTAATTTTTTCAAATAAAAATTCAACTATTGCATTTTTGGTTGAAAATGCATTCATTTGTTGAAAAATTGTATTTTTTGGTAGAAACCTAATATTCTTGGTTGAAAATTCAATTATTCCGTTAAGAATTCAACTCATTGGTTAAAAATAAACATTTTTATTGAAAATTCGTCTTTTCGACTTGAAATTCCATCTCTTTTGCTGGAAATTTAATCTTTTTCGGATTTAAAATTCAAATGACTTGTAGAAAGTTTTTTTTTCTTGAAGATTCGTCTTTTAGATTGAAAATTCAACAGTTTGGTTAAAAACACAATTGTTTGTTAATAATATATCTCTTTACATAATTGGGAATTCGTTTCTTGTTGTCGTTGTTGAAAACTAATTTTCTTAACTAAAAATTCAACTATTGCATTTTTGGTTGAAAAATCATTCATTTGTTGAAAGGTCGTCTTTTTTGGGTGAAACTTAATATTCTTGGTTGAAAATTCATCTTTTTGTGTTGTAAATTCAATTATTTTGTTAAAAATTCAACTGTCTGGTTAAAAATAAGAAATTTTATTGAAAATTCGTCTTTTTGGCTTGAAATTTCATCTCTTTGGGTAGAAATTTAATCTCTTTCAGATTTAGAATACAACTGTTTTGTAGAAAGTTCTTTTCGACTTGAAAATTCGTCCGTTCAAATTGAAAATTCAACAATTTGGTTAAAAACACAACCCTTTGTTAAAAATTATTTTCTTTTGCTTTAAAGTTTAACTAATTGATTGTAAATGACCTCTCGTTGCAAATTAATATTCTCAGGTTGAAAATTCAGCTTTTTTGTTAATTCCTTTTGGTTGTTTCAACATTCATCTTCCCAGGTGGAAGTTGGATCATTTTTTGGTTCAAAATTATTATTTTTTCGATTGGAAATTTATTTTTCTAATTTTTTTGTTGAAAACACATATGTTTGCTTTGAAAGTTCATCTCCTTTGATAGAAGATTAATATTTTTCTATCGGAAATTCAATTATTTGTTTGAAAACCTAACCTTTTTGTTGCAAATTCATCTTTATAGGATGAAAATGTACATTTTGTTGAAAATTCATTTTTCACCGTTAGGAGTCAAATATTTTATAATAAAATTCGACCTTTTACTTTACGAACTCAACTCTTTTTTTTCAATTCATCCTTTTGAATAAAACATTTATTTTTAGATCGAGAACTATTCTTTTTTCCTTAAAACTGCAATATATTTCGACCTGAAATCTCAGGAACATGGTACCTCAATTAATTTTACTTAAACGAGTTTATTCGTGAAAAATGTAACTTTTGCCAAAACCGCTTATTTCTCTCTTTTATACTTGTTAACCTTACATACGTTTCGCCAATTAAGGGACTCAAAAAAGTTGAAGCAACAGGAAAGGGAAAAATGACGGTCTCGTAATGATCTCGAGAGCAAGTTAAAGACATAGGGTTGTAAAAGCTGTTCCGGGCAGCAAGTGTAATTGGGAGGGAGAGAGGGCGATTTTCAAAGGGTACGAGACCGTACCAAGGAAGGAAGTGGAAATAGCAAAAAAAGGCGGGCTTTTAAGACGCGTGTCTCTTTCCACCCTCTCGTGTCGTCGAGAGTTTTCTTCTCGCTTTTGAGCGCGTCTGCGCGCAGGGTCACCAAGTTTGCGTCTTTTCGCCGTCGACGCGACCCCTTTGGCGCAGAGCCGAGCTCAGTGCTTGACGAACAGCGCTGCGACGGGATCATGCCGCCGCGCCCTGCACCACGAAAAATCCGATTCCAGGTACGAGATCAATCATTTCCTCCGTTACCGATCTCCCGGTGACCGGTGACCGGAAGTGCGCGTTTCTCGGATCTACCCCTGTCCATTTACATTTTTTCCACACTCAAAAAAAAATTCTGTGAACAAATAATTTAAAAAAAAGAGGAGAAAGTAGTATGGCACTTGATCAAATTATAGTTGGCCTTTGTTACCGATCTCCCGGTGACCGGTGGCCGGAAGTGAGTGTTTCTGGGATATACTTCTTTCCCGGTTTGTGAAACACAAATTAAAAAAAAATATGATAAAGTTCCAAAGTAGTATGGCACTTGATCAAATTAGAGCTGCCTTTGTTACCGATCTTCCAGTGACCGGTGCCCGGAAGTGCGTGATTCTGGGATCTTCTTTCACAGTCTGTGAACCACAGATTAAGAAAAAGAGGAAAAAGTAGAATGGCACTTGATCAAATTAGAGCTGCCTTTGTTACCGATCTCGCGGTGACCGGTCGCCGGAAGTGAGTGTTTCTGGGATCTTCTTCTTTCCCAGTATGTGAACCACAAATTTTAAAAAACGAGAAAAAAGTAGTATGGCACTTACTCAAATTAGAGCTGTTGTTGTTACTGATCTCCCGGTGACCGGTGCCCGGAAGTCCGTGATTCTGGGATCTTCTTCCACAGCCTGCAAACCACAAATTAAAAAAAAAAGATGAAAAAGTAGTATGGCACTTGGTCAAATTAGAGTTACCGATTTTCCAATCACCGGTGGCCGGAAGTTAGTGTTTCTGAGATCTACTTCTTTCTCACTCTGTGAATCATAAATTTAAAAAAAAAGTAGTATGGCACTTTATCAAATTAGATCTGCCTTTGTTACCGATCTCCCGGTGACCGGTGGCCGGAAGTGCGTGTTTCTCGGATTGACTCCTTTTCCAGTCTGTGAACCTCTAATGTAAAAAAATGGAGGAAAAGTAGCGAAAGTAGTAAGGTACTTTATCAAATTAGAACTGCCTCCGTTACCGTTCTCCCGGTGACATATTTTTTAAAAACTAATTAATTAAAAATTAAATATTATATGCACAAGGTGAGTTGGAATAATATACTAAAAAACAGTCTTTGTTCTCCCGGGGTGAAACATCCCCTTTATAACGTCGGACCACGTGAACGCTTGGCTAGATCACGATGGAAACGGAGCGCGATAATGAAAATGCAACACGGATCTCCGAGGTGTCCGACGTACCGGAAATACGATGAAGAAATGAGAAAAGAGGAAGGAAGTTTTCATCGGTGGAAATTTGAGAGGGTAGTTGGGTGGAAAATAAAGTTTTTGACCCGACTTTGTGCACGCCAAAAAAAGAGTAAAAGGCGTTAAAAGTAATTAGAGTAAAAAAAATCCGGGCAAATTGAAAAATTAGTGATTGCCGAGATTCTCCTGACCATTTTCAGCTGAATCACTTTGTAGTATTTGCTTTTTCTGGGAGAGTAGAAATTACCAACCCCTTTCGCGACCCTCTGAGCGTCCCTGATAATCTCGATGGTGTACACAAAGACGGTTCAGATCCAGAGTGAATTTCACCATAGAGGAAAAAAATGGCATAGGTTATTGATTATCGCGATTCACTTTATAAATAACTTGATGGGTGTGGGTATGGAACAGCCACTGGAGGCGCGCAAATATCGCTCAGCGGCCTTCTTTAAAGTCGCTCGATCACCACAGCATCCACCCGTAAATCTCCACGAGCCACTGCGATATCACACCCTTTAGGTATCTCCTTTCCACGCGATTTCGCATCGTGTTTCACCAATCTCAATGAAAAGCTTGAGAAATCTAGACATTTTTCTCTGTCTTCAAATTGAATTTTTTTTTTCTGTTGGTTGAGTTTTCAATTTTGTCTTATGATGCTTGAGAATCAACGTACTTGAGGACACGTGGATATGAAACAAGATTACTATGATTCCAATTTAAAAATTGCAGAACTTAATCACTTGAAGAAACAATATGAGAGGCATGGTTTCATTTTTCAAGCAAATATTGTATATTTTTTACAGATTAATATAGAAAGGATCTTGCAAAATAATAAATCTACCTAAAGATATTCAGTTTCTGGTGATTTTTCATTCTTTTGAATTCCTTGAAAATCTGTCAAACTCTTGCAAATCCTTTTGGATTCTTTTAAATTCCTTGAAATATTCTTGATTCCTTCGAATTCTCAGATATGCATATCTGAATTTATCTGAATTCTCTGATTTATCTGGATTCATCGAATTAATGGAATATCCAGGATATTGAGAATTCCACGAAATCCAAGGACCTAAAAAGAATGCAAAGAATATGGAGGAATTCAGAAAAATGGAAGGAATTTAAGAAATTCTATGAATTCAGGGAATTCAGAAGATTTAAAAGAATTCAGGGTATTTAGAGAATTCTTGGAATTTCAGGAATTTAGAATTTCCAGGGAATTCAGAGAAATCCGAAAATTCTAGGCTATCAGAGAATACAGAGAATACAAAGAATTCAGAATATTCGAGGAATTCTGGGAATTCCAAACATAAAACTCTCAATTTGAAAATAATAAATGAATCTTTTTTATTTAATTTAATATTGTACCATTTTTGAGCTATTTAAATTTGAAAATTTTCAATTTTAAACGATTTGAAATTGAAAACGGTCCATTTTTAAGTTGTAAAATTGATTATTTTCTAGGAATTTAATATCACTTAATATTCGTTAATAATAAATGATAGTAAAATAATAATAATATTAATTAATAATAAAGTTTAATATCGAAGTCAACATGAATTATTTCACTCATCATTGGTTTTAATTATTTTTCAACTATAAAATATAATTATTTTCAAAAATATATTCAATATATGTTTTTGATTCAAGATTGTTCATTTTGAATGATTCCAGTTTGAAATCATTTTTAATCAACTTGATTAAAACAATTTAATTCACAGTATTAAAGGATTTAAAAATAAGAAATTCATACAAATTTCATAATATTTGAAATCATTCTGACTTTTTTATATTATAAACTAACAAAATTGAAGATCTCACTCATGCTTGAAATCAAAAAAATTTAATTGTAGTAGATTTAATCAATTGCATTATTTTTACGGAAACTAATATCAGAAACCAAAAAGTTTAAAGGCTTCTTCTTTATTCCAAGTATTTTCAGTAATGAAAAAATGAAAAAATTATCATCTGAAAAATGAAATATAAGAAACATAGTCAGTAAAACGTCAAATATATTCATTTCGAAAATATTTTTCAATTATTAAATAAATTTGCTTAGTACAATTTCGACGATTTAAAATCAATCCCGAATAATTTCATATACTATAAATCAAACATTTCCCTTTACATTTATATGTTTTTCTTCTTAACTTTAAATAATAAAACGAATCAATTCAACAAATCGGAAATAAAAAAATAAAAGCATCTCTGCAAACCAACTTCATTCTGCGAACTAATGAAAATTATTCATTTTCAATCTTGTATGTTTTAATTCAAAAAAGATAAAATATTAAGGGATCCAATGTAGAGCTTTAATAATTATATTTAAATTATTAAAAAATTATTCAATCTGAATCATTTTTACTTTTACACTGTTCATATGATTAGGCTTTCTATTAGAAATAAAATGTTGTCTATTAACCTGAGAGAATTGACAGTTTACACACAGATTCGAAATGTTTTAATTTGTTGAGCATATTATCCAATTTAAATTATGAGCGAAATAAAAATTAGCGACGCAGTGAATTTGTAACTTTCTCATAATTTTATGATTAAAATGAGTTTTGAGTCAATCAGAAGAATTAATTAAATATCTAAATTTGTATAATTATGTTAAAATTTAAAATACTTATTTTTACAATCTACTTATAAAATTTCAATTCTTTCTTACAAAAAAAGATTGATCAAATTTACAATTTATGTCTACATTTGTATTATTAAAATTGATTAGGTATGGAAATATTTTTAATTTTTAAATTGTTATTGAACTTCAAAATAAAATAATTAAAAAACAAAATCTTCACTACGAACCAACCTTATGCTGCGAACAGGATGTATTAACTACGAATTGAAACAACTTCATACTGCCAACACTTGTCGATTTTTTTAAAATTATTATTATCATTATTACAAATTTTCATCAAAAAAATATGACTTTATCGCCTTGGTTAAATTTACAACAAAATAATTAAATTCTGAACCCAATTGTTGAATTTTTAACCAAAAGGTCGAATTTTCAACAAAAAAAGTTTAAACTGTCAACAAAATAACTAAATCAATTTAAAAAAAAGAAGAAATTTCGACGAGACGAATTCAACAAAAAAGACGAATTTTTAACAAAACTGTTAAATCTTTAACCGTTCAGAGAATTTTGAACAAAGAAAATTAAATTTCATCCCAAAAGACGAATTTTTAACAAAAGAGTTATGTTTCAATCCAAAAAGATGAATTTTCAATAAAATAGTTGAAATTTTAACTGAAAAAGATAAGTTGTCAACCAAAACAATAAGTTTTTAACCGAAAATAGAATCGGTAAATTTTTAGTTTAAAAAATGAATTTTCAATTAAAAACGATGAATTTTCAACGATATAGATGAATTTTCTACAGCATAGTTG
>JAABKJ010002553.1:0-27811 GCA_011634705.1 Andricus grossulariae | reverse complement strand
ATAGATTCTACACTTGAGAAATATTTCTATTTGTACATTTATGACTTTTACGTTTATAATATTTTCTCGAAAACGTCTTGTGACGTATTCCCATGAGGTCGTGAAATAATACTCAATTCAAGGCTTCACGCTCTGCGGGCCTCTTTTTTTAATTGGTCAGCCACTTTGCGGAGGAGAATGTACCTGGACCGTGGTGGGAGTTTCCAGAACTGCGCAAATGGAAATAACCGGCTACAGTCGATGGGGAATAAAAGACGTTAGGGAATAAGGGAGTTGGAGAATAGGTGAGACTCCACTGCATTTCATAATACTCAAAATCTCTTATGTCTATCTGAAAATAACAAATTCTACTTGACATCCCTTATGGCTGACATAAACTCACTTATACTAATTGACATATCGTTTGTCTGACTTAAAATAATAAGAGAGCAGTCTTGATCATCCAACTGATCTAAAAATTGGTGTCAAACATACTTTTTATTTAAAGAATCTTTAAATGTTGACTATTAGTACCCCTGAGCCGCTGGATAGTGTAAGGGCATGTAAAATTCACATAGTTGTTCCGGTTGGCCTCTGTTATCTTTAAAATCGATTTTAAAAATTAAATTTTTGAAACATATGGCTTTGTAGGAAATTTCATCGCCATGTGTTTCAAAAATTTAAGTTTAAAAATCGATTTCAAAGACAACAGGGGCCAACCGGAACGGCCATCTTAATTTTATATGCCCTTACACTTTCCAACGGCTCAATTGATAAAGGTCCGTGAGAAATATTTACATTTCCAATTATATGCTAGGAAGCTTCTTTTGAATGTCTGAAGAAATCACTAAACTTTTAAAACAGTATTTTTTTAAAATGTGACGTAGTTGAAATTAAATTAAATTTTAATGAATGTAGCACGTGCAGCATTAGTCGGGATCTTGAGCCGAAGGGTCTTTCAGAAAATGAAGTCAACATTTGCTTAATCGTGAAGCGTAAATACAAGTTTAAACATATAATTAATTTGTCAAACGCAAACCTAACCGAGCTTGTAGCTTAAGGTGCAAACCTAACAAGGTAGATTAAAATTGTTTCATATTAGCAGAATATATAATAATATTGTGCACCTTGGTTCTTTAGTTGGTAAAACAGTAAATTGTCCTCAAACTAAACTAAATGTGGTGCTTCTGCTAAGCATACTGTGGGATCTTTCACTTCCTAAATTTCCTATTTTCCACTAATATAATGTAAATATAAGACAGGACACTGAAAAGTGAAGATGGTTAAAATCAATATACGTTTTGACTGATCTATTAATAAATAAATAATGAACACAACGGTTTTGTAGAATTATTAGATTTTTGTAGTATAATTTTCTAAAAAGTGTTTGTTGATGAGATTGTTAATCTTTACATGTCATGTTTTGCTATTTTCCTAATAATTAAGTACCATTATGAGACGAGATATTTTTCCCCATAATTTAAATATGGGAGTCATGCCTTGTGAAATTAATAACTTATTGATTAAATAAGACTAATCAAAGGCCAAAAAAAGTGGGTTGTGCGAGAGATCAGAGTATGGTATCTATACGTATTTCGGGACGTTGAACATGAATCTGACATCACCTTTCCCCGGGCGCGTCGGGATTTTCCCCTCGACGCGGAAAATTCCCTATAAAATCAGCTTTGTCGGGTATGAAATAACCCTTGTTATTGAAATCGTCGGGAAAAAAATCAGGCATGATATTTTATGTATTTTGGTGCGCAGAATACGAATCTGAGACTAGTTTCCCGCCCTCACAGCGAGGTTTTATCTAGACGCGGAAAATTTCCTAGAAAATCAGCTCTGTCCAGTATGAAATAACCCTTGTTATTGATATATCGTCTGGAAAAGACCAGGCATGATGTTTTATGTCTTTTAGGGCGCTGAGCACGAATCTGACATCAGTTTTCCTTGAGCACGTCAGGATTTTTCCCTAGACACGGAAAATTCCCTATAAAATCAGCTTTATCGGGTATGAAAAAACCCTTGTTACTAAAATCATCTGGAAAAAGATCAGGCATGTGTTTTTATGTATCTTGGGACGCTGAACACGAATCTGAGACTAATTTCCCGCCATCACATCGGGGTTTTCGCTAGACGCGGAAAATTCCCTAGAAAATCATTTTTTTCGTGCTAAATACGAATGTGACGTTAGTTTACCCTCATCCCGTCAGGTTTTTACACTAGACGCCAAAAATTCTCTAGAAAATCAGCTTTTTTATACATGAAATACCCTCGGTATTGAATTCATCTGGAAGGCGGCCCGAAAATCATATCTTGATGTACTCTGGAGTGCTGAATACGAATCTGAACTTGGTTCTTCTTTAGCAGGTCAGGCTTTTCCGACCTGTTTGCAGACGATTTCAAAAACAAGGGCGATTTCATACAAGAAAAAGCTGATTCCCTAGAGAATTTTCCGCGTCTAGGGAAAACCCCGATGTGATGGCGGGAAATTAGTCTCAGATTCGTGTTCAGCGCCCCAAAATACATAAAAATTTTATGCCTGATCTTTTTTCAGACGTTTTTAATAACGAGGGTTATTTCATAACCGACAAAGCTGATATTATTAGGAATTTCCGCGTCTAGGGGAAAATCCTCACGCGCTCAGGAAAAACTGATGCCAGCTTTGTGCTCAGCGCCCTGAAATACATGAAAATATCATGCCTGATCTTTTTCCAGAGATTTCAATAACGAGGGTTAATTCATACCCGAAAAAGCTGATTTTATAGAGAATTTTCCGCACCTAGGAGTAAATCCCGACGTTCTCGGGAAACTGATGTCAGATTCGTGCACAGTGCCCTAAAATACATAAAAATGTCATGCCTGATCTTTTTTCAGACGATTTCAATAACGAGGGTTATTTCATACCCGACAAAGCTGATTTTATAGGGAAATTTCCGCGTCTAGGGGAAAATCCGAACGTTCTCGGGAAGCTGATGTCAGATTCGTGCTCAGTGCCCTAAATTACATAAAAATATCATGCCTGATCTTTTTTCAGACGATATCAATAACGAGGGTTATTTCATACCCGACAAAGCTGATTTTATAGAAATTTTCCGCGTCTAGGGGAAAATCCTTACACGCTCGGAGAAAGCTGATGTCAGATACGTGTTCAGCGCCCCAACATACGTGAAAAATATCATGTCTGATCTGTTGGCAGATGATTTTAATACTAAGGGTAATTTATGCCCAGAAAGGTTTATTTACTAGGGAATTTTCCGCATCTAGGGGAAAATCCTGACGTGCTGGGGAAAAACTGATGTCAGGTTCGTGTTCAGCGCCCAAAAATACGTATAGGTACTATACACTGATCTCTCGCACAGACACTTTTTTTGTGGGCCTGTAACAATTTACACCTTAACTAGATATTTTAATTTCTTTAAATTAAACATTCGTTAATTTGGAAAGCATGAATTTTGAATCATTCAATTAGCAACGCATCATTTGTATCGATGATGTATTTGCCTCGCGCTACTCGCTCGGTTTCTATACTTCCCTCTCATTTGTGCACAGACTTTTTTAAATTAAAGGTCAAAACATCGACGACTGTGAAATGGTGATTGTGAATTCTCTTTCGCTAAAGCTCTTTCGGTTTCAACGAACACATTCTCATCGCGTATCCGCGTAGCCCTTAACGAAAAGAAACAAGCGTATCAAAGAATGGTAAACATTATATGCCTTATCGATGAATAGAGAATTGTACTGAGAAAATTATTATAGGGACAAGAACAGAAAAATGAAAATACTAGTTAAAGAAAGTAAGGATAAAATCAAAACGGAAGAAGAGTCTATTAATTTTTTTCGTATCTTGTGTCGTTTTTCCAAAAATTTAATTTTGTAATTTTCAATGTTTTTTCCCCCGATACAAACAAAAACTATGCGTTTCATCGAAAAATGTTTATTAAAAAATGTATAGTTCTTTCTTCGGCGAACAACTTTTATCTCTTAACTTTTTTTGTTTCTTGTGTCGTTTTTCGAAAAATTAAATTTTTTAATGTTATTTTTTAAGATTAAAACAAAAACTATGCATTCTATTAAAAAATTATGAATAATAAATTTGTACCTGTTTCATGGATGAACAACTTTCGACAATTTTTTTCGCAGCTTGTGTCGTTTTTCCAGAAATTAAATTTGTTAAATTTTCATTGCTAATTCTTACGATTCAAACGGAAACTGCGCGTCATTTTGAAAATTGATTATCAACAAATTTATATATCTTTTTTGGTTGCACAATTTCTGTCAATTCATACTTTTTCGTATCTTGCATAGTTTGACCGCAAAATGGAAATTTTGACTTTTTATTATTTTTTTGTGGTTAAAACCAGAACCGTTTGCCAAAAAATGCTGGTTCAAGAACTCAATCTTTTCTTTTGGTCGCTGAAACTGTCTGCAAATTGCAACCTAATCCAGCTAGTCTTTCATAAGTCATCCAGTATGCAGACCGCAACAACGACAACGACAGACAGGCACCATCGTGAAACCTGTTTTTCGGATAAGGGTGGTCTTGAAACATAAAGATTTAAGGTAATTTGCGATATTCAGTTTTCACATAAAACTAATACCTTCGCATTATCATGAGATTGTAAAAATTCAAATCGAAATCTGTCAAATTTGTAACAAACTCAACTAAAAATTGTCCAATTTTGCACACATGCATTTTAAAATTTTCAATTTTAAGATAAGTAACTGCTTTATTTTTAAATAGTCAAAAAGTTCAAATTCTAAATTTTGAGTGCTTAGTACTAAAATTGTTTTACTTGGTAGGCCTCAGAATAAAAAATTTTCAAATTTGATGGCTTCCACTTTAGATGTGTCCAAATTCTCTTATTTAGAAATTTTCGAATTTGAATATATTCTATTTAAAAACTTTTAGCTCTTAAGTGTAAACTGATTTAATTATAAACATTTTCTGTTTCAAACGCCCCGCGATTAAAATCGCGCAATTTTTCAGGCTTTCAATTTCATATTCTACAATTTGGAACGATTTAAGTTTAAAACCATGACATATTTAGCAGTTTAAATTTAAGACGAAACAATTTTCAATATTTCAATCTAAGTTTATTTAAATTTCAAAGCTCCTGATTTTAATCGAGCTTAGCTCAAAATTATTACATTTTCAACAAATTATATTTTAATTTATGAGATTTTGAACGCTTTACACTTAAATCATAATCTTAGGGATTTCAATTTGAAATTGTAAAATTTTGAATGATTGATTAACGTGAACTTCAACGTCTATTTCTAATATCTCAATTTGGAATTATTTGACAAGGATCGTCTCCAACCTTAAACTGTTCAACTAGCAAGGTTTCCGATTTGAAATTTTACAAAATTTCTGAAAAATTTTAAGTTAAGTTTCATGCAATTTTTAATATTTGGATTAGAAATTCTGTGCTATTGTTGGTGGCTGTATGCTGACAGATTCAAATGATTGAATTTGTGAGACGTATTAAAAATTTCACAAACCGATAGGCAGCATATCGCGTGAATTTTCATTTTAAGGGCGCAGTCCCAAGGAGGTAGATTAGTAGAATAGTAGAACAGTTTTGACCAATCAGGTGCCTGCACAAGCTATAACAGGTACCTTATTGGTCAAACTGTTCCACTATTCTACCAGATTCTACTAATTTGCCTCAATGGGACTGCACCATTGAATTCTCCGATTTGAATCTCTAAGTTCGGAAATAATTTAAATTTATATTTATTTAACTTGCAATGCACTTGTTTTATATTTCGCTGCGATTAATTTGAATTTTTACTTTTATGGACTTGAATCTGAAAATTTAAATGATCAGAATAAATGTTTGGAAACCAGGAGATAACGGAAAATAAGCCGAAACATTTTCTGAGATTTGAGTCCTCATCTTTAGCCAAATTATAGCGCGATTTGTGTAAGCACATATGAAATTATCATATAGAATCAATTATTATTTCGTTGCTACCTGCCTTATATAATTATATAGAAAGGAATTTCTTAAAATAAATATTTCTAAAATGATCATTAAATGTGTGGATTTCCCAATATTTCCGAAGTTCCACGATGCTTTAAAAATCTTCACTTCCAGTTTTCCTCTTAAAATATCTCTCATGAAAATATTGACAAATTTACTTGAAGCGTATCTGGAATCGAAAACCTCATTCTCCTAAAACTTACAGGAATCAAGCTAGCTATAAAGGCATTCTTAAATTCCAAAGTTAACTGTACAATACGTAATGTAATATTGCAATCTTTTTCGATGACCTAAACTTTGATGCAGTTGTTTGCTCCCTTATTTTTCTTCTTATTACACTTTTACCATTGGCAGCTAAAGTATAGTGACAACTTTTATATATCTCTATTAGAAGAACAGCCCACATCAAAATCAAATGTCGTAGAGTGTAGAGACAACTGTAGGCATTATATTACAGGATAGCAATCATCGTTACACGTATTTATTCTCTTAAAACGATATTACGGTAGGAGTTTTTCGAACTATTTCTTTTCTGAATGTAGCGCCTTTTACTATCAGGTTATCGTGACTGTATGCTTCCTGCGTTGAAATAAGGATTAAAGAGGATAAGCGCAAACTGCAGGCTAAAAGGATTTTCTGAATCATAAGTTAGTAGTATTGAGACGTCGTGATTACACGATCTTGCTTCTTGTGACGTACTTCCTCCGAGCAAAATCTGCTCACAGGACACAAAAGACGCTCGACGAGGTGCAGAAAAATCGGAAGGCAAACTTGTCGCTTCGTCGTTAAAATATGCTCCCTCTCGCTGATTTCCTTTGCTAAACTCCTACCGTCTATATATGCATACGCCTGCTGGAAAACCGCTCTCCTAGCCTCGTCATTTTACAACTTGGTGCTTTTCGCCAACGGCAAACTGGCAAGGGGTTGACTGTTGGAAATCTAGTACAGACCTCGTTTAATATAAACTGTCTGTGTCCTAGAATCAAATATAAAAATATAAAAATTAGAGGTAAAATATTTAAAGGTTATACAGAACATTAAATGGGTCTTATTTTTATTAAATATATGCTCTAATGAAGAAATAAGCTTTCTATTTTATTTTTCAAAATGCAAGACACTCACATTTTAAAAATATTTTGTACATTTTACTAGTACAGTGAAAACTCGCCTTTTTCCTGACCTTGAAACAAAACGATTCTTTTATTTCTAAGCTGGAGGGGGCCTTACCCTTACCGCGATTCGGCAGTTTATTCTTATCAACGACGCTCATTGGCTGCCCCGTTCTTGTATCGATGCGCCGCCTGTCGCTTCTTTTTCAGCTGAAAAGCGCGGGTGATTTTAAACCAATAATAATACAAATAAACACACTCAACATTCCTAGAACTGCTGGCCCACGCAGTTTATCAGCGCGTAGAGCGAGAGACGGTTGCGAATTTTTCCTCGGAAGGGCCGATTGCGCGATTAGTCAGTCGCGTATATTACGCAGTATGATGCATTCCAAGTGAAAACGGTTCTGGTGGTCTCGGCCTATTTTGCAGTTGAAAAAGTCGCGGTCCGTTAATCTGCATGCATGTATGAGTGTTTTTCAATTGTCTTTTAAGTGCTCTTGTTGGCGCACGACAATTTGCCAACTAAAAATCAATATTATAGAATCAAGACATGACACAAATATTTTGCGGAATAGTGAGTTTTGTGACATGAGGTCGATAGGTGGAAATTTTAGCCGTTAGAAAGGTTAGTATATGTTCCTGCAACTGCATACGACTTTTTGGAGAAAATCTCCGAAACGTGAAGGTAAGTTATAAAGGTCTTCGTATTATTTCTTTCAAGTGTAGAATGGATTTGCGCAATTCTGTTTCTTCATCCTTTTATCGGTTGGAGAACTTTCAGTTTCACGAAGCAACTGTCCGAAATTTGAGGTTAAAGTACCATTAACCTGACATTTAGAATATTTGATTTTATTTCGTGATACTGAAAGGTCGTGAATCGAAAAAAAAAAATGGAACATGACTGAGAAAATAGATTCTACTTTTGAGAAATATTACTATTTGTACATTTATTACTTTTACGTTTATAATATTTTCTCGAAAACGTCGTGAGACGTATTCCCATGACGTCGTGAAAAAATACTCAATTCAAGGCTTCCCGCTCTTCGGGCCTCTTTTTTTTAATTGGTCACCCACTGACCGTGGTGGGAGTTGCCGAAACTGCGCAAATGGAAATAATCGTCTACAGCCGACGGGAAATAAAGGTGACAAGAAATAAGGGAGACAGAAATATATGAGAATTTACTGTATAACCTTTGAGTGTAATATTCATGCTCCAGTATACCTAATAATGAGAATGGGAGATAAATTCTATATAATTTCACCCTCGGACTCATTGGATTCGGAATAATTTACGCGTTTTATACTAAAATAAATGTCCTAATTTGAGTCAAAAATATTTATTACTGCGCGAACGTAAAGTAAGTGAAAATGAATTTGCTCTTATGGTAATTTCTACATACCCTTAACGGGATTTAAGGACATGTAATACTTTACTCTAAGTGCTATTTAGTATTATACTTACAAAAATTTAAAGGACTACAAGAGATTTTAAGGAATTTTTAAATTTTGTCAGAAATTTAAGGCCAGCTATTTTTAGGTTTATATGGGAATTTAAAGCATTTTAAGAGATTTAAAAAAAAATTAAACGTTAGTGTGGAATTGTACGGAATTTAAAATGATTTTAATGGATTTTAAAGATATTTGTGGAATTTACTATTGGTCCTATAAAAAAAATTGATTAACAGCAATTTTGTTTGACCTTTTAAAATCACAAATTCTACTCTTTTGACTTTCTTTCTCATCTCGCGTTTGTTGACATTAGAATTAAATGAGAAATATTCAGAAGAAATTTTTCAGATCTTCATAAAAGCAACAATTTTAATATCTTAACTTTTTTCGTATGTCACGTTATTTGGCTAAACATGTTAATTTTCGATTTTTCAAGAAAATTCAAAAAGATGTTATGATAATTTTATAGGGCGTTCAAAAATCAACATTTTTCTTCACATTACTTTTTTTTTCATATCGTGCCTTGTTTTGCTTAAAATTTTCATTTTCGTTTTTTTTTCAATTTTGGAAATTCTATAAGTCTGATATTTTTCATTTTATCGAAGAAAGTCATAAGAATAAATTGTTTGACTTTTTGAGTACTACGAATAGCCATACATAAAATTTGTAAAATGGTTGTTTAACGAACTTGACCTTTAGTTTAGGACACTAAAAGAGTATACCAACGGCCAATCCAATTTGCCAATTTTGTTCATTAATTTTTTTTCGTACCTTAAGTCATTTTTCAAACAAAGATTATTTTTTATTTGGATGAACAACTTTTATCTAGTTGTTTTTTCCATTGCTTGGGTCGTTCGTCCAAAAATTCTTATCTTATTTTTTCATTTTTAATATTGTTTTTTACGAATAAAACAAAAACTACGTGTCGTATCAAAAACTGAATAATAACAAATTTGTATATCTTTTTTGGATGCATAATTTTTGTCATGTCATTTTTTGTCGTGTCTTGCATAGTTGGACCGCAAAATGGAATTTTTGATTTTTCATTATTTTTTGTGTCATCAAAATTTGAATTTTCGATTTTCCAGAATAATTGAAAAAGTTATTATAATAATCTTGTAAGATGCTCAAAATGCAAAGTTTTTTTCTGATTCTTTTTTCATATCGTGCGTTGTTTGGCTTAAAATGTTCATTTTCGTTTATTTTTTGGAATTTTGTAAATGCTATAACTCCTGTAATTTATTTTGTACAAAAAAAAAATCATTAGGATAAATTGTTTGACTTTTTGAGTACTACTAATATCCGCACATAGAATTTTTAAATCTTAAAAAAGATGATCTCAAAAATTTAGAAAATGCTTCAACTTTTTGAATTTTTATCCGAAATAGCTGGCTAACGAACTTGGCCTTCAATTTAAGACACTAAAAGAGTATACCAAAGGCCAATCCAATCTGTCACAATCGCGAAAACCTGTTTTCCGCGTTCAGAGGGTCTCAAAACGTGGACATTTGACCAAAAAAAAAAGGGGGGGGGGTCCAATTTTACACAAATCTAATACATTTTCTGATGAGAATGTAAAAATTACCAGAGTTATAGCACTTACAAAATTCAAAAAAACAAACGGAAATGATAAGCCAAATAACGCACGATGTAAAAAAAAGTCCAGAAATGGAAAATGTTGCTTTTTGAAAGCCCTACAAGAACCCTACAAGAACTTTTTTAATTTTCTTGAAAAATCGAAAATTCAAATTTCGACCGTACAAAAAATAATGAAAAATAAAAAATTCCATTTTGCGGTCAAACTATGCAATGTACGACAAATGATGAATTGAAAACAATTGTGCGCTTAAGAAAGATCAACAAATTTGTCAATGATCACTTTTTGATAGAACGCGTAGTTTTTATTTTATTCGTAAAAAACATCAGAAATAACAAAAAAAATTCTGGACGAATGACACAAGCTACGAACAAAAACAATTAGACAAAACTTGTTTACCCAAAAAAAGCTATAAATTTATTACTAATCATTTTCTGATAGGATGCGTATTTTTTGTTTTAAACTTGAAAAATGACAATAAAAATAAAAAAATTAAATTTGTGGAAAAACGATGCAGTACGAAAAAAAATTATGAAGAAAAGTTGAACACCCAAAAAAGATCTATAAATTTGTTATCAAATCAATCATTTTTTTATGGAACGCGCAGTTTTTGTTTTCATCGTAAAAAATAGAATTAAAAATAAAAATGAATGCTTTTTTTTTTAAATGACACAAGGTACGACAAAAATTAGTAGAGGAAAGTGCTGCAAAATTCACACTCACACACAATCACCTATTTTGCACACTTGTATCACAAATAACTACTATTTAACACAAATTTTCGCCTAAATTGTATGTACAAAGTTTTTCAGAATAACTTTACGCTAGGATGCGTATTTTTGGTTTAAATCGTAAAAATAACATTGAAAATAAACAAATTAAATTCATGGATAAACTGCACAAGTTGCAATAAAATGTATAATAACAAAATTGTTTTTTTTTATAGGATGCGCACTTTTTTAAATTCTAAAAACAAGACAATGAAAATAAGTCTGTTTCAATACCAATGCATTTTATGAATTGTCATAATATACATTTTTTGAAGTGATACATTTTTCACTGAGCTGAGAATAAAAGTTAATGCAAAATAAAGAACAAATATTAAAGTAATCATAAAAAATAAAATTCGTACTTTATTTTGCAATATCTGAATAAGCAGTTCCGGACCGAGGTGTAGAAATAAATATAAAATACATTTGACATAAAGAAAAGTTCGCATTATGGACAAAATTGAGTGCGAAGCATGAGGTACCTGATGAGAATGTGTTCGTTAAAGCCGCAGGAGCTTTAAGAAATGAGATTTCACAATCACCAAATTAAAGTTGTCGATGCTTTGACCTTTAATTTGAAAAGGTATGTGCACAAATGTGGGAGAAGTACAAAGACTGAGCTTACAGCGCGAGTTAAATACACCATCGAGCGCGAAGCGCGAGATAAATATATTATCGAGCGCGAAGCGCGAGAACCAAAAGCTGAAAACTTACGAGCGAAGTGAGCCGCGCACGCGGCGCGCGATGGTAGTGGCCTTGCAATAGGAAAATTGGTCATTTTATTACAATATTAATGATCTGAAATGGCCCCTGAACATTTTTATTCGAAGATACATAGGACTTCATCTACAATACAGAGAGAATATTCAACATATTAAATAAAGTTAAGTAATTTACACCTGGTGTAAAAAATCTGGCATTTTTATTTCGAAATAGACCAAAATACACATTTATATATAAAATGTTTTAAGAATATTTTTTAAAGGAATTGAAGTTCTCTGAATGATATAACATTAAATATTGTTATGGTATCTATTTTCTACCTTGAAAAATATCAGTATCTATTACTTTGAGCATAATTGCTGACAAGTTTTCTCAAATATGTATTTAGTTTAGTAAAGCCTGTAACTGTTTTATTATTCCTTGGTATTTTTCGTCTTGTTTTCACAGCAGTATTGCCTTTTTGTTATTGTCTGCTTTTTTGGAGGAGGCACTCTGCAGAAAATCATTGAAACATATTTCAAAACGTGTGATATCACTATTTGTACAGTCTTTTCACTCAGATGGAGTTTTCATTAAATTATTGCGTTGTGTTGCGTCATTTTACATGATGAAACATAACTGCGTGTCAATTTTTCAGATGCTGCGTTTCAGTTTCAGAATGTGTCATTGAGCAAATTTTTCGTAAAGCAAACATCCACTAAATTTTAGACTATATGAAACTTAGAAAAAAGCTACACATAGTTGTATTAAAATTTCATACATTAAATATATTTCGTATAAAATTTAGTATTTGTCATACGACAAATTCTCTCAATGACATTTTAACCCCCAAACGGGTTTAACGCAATATATGCAAATTGAAATCAGTTCTGAGACTGAAAACTTGGGACTTTGAAAATAACAGAATGAAGTTATCATATTTAAAATCAGGACATGCAAAAAATGATACCGTGAGAAAGAGATATCTAGTTTTTACAGTCTAGAAGAGAAATTTTGAAGTAGATTAATATCTTCGCAACTTTTTTTTCATTTAATAATTCTAAAAAAATTCCTATTAGTTAAAAAATTGTAGCGAACTTTTTATATGTACAGTTTTGGCTAGTGAATAATAATAGAAAGTTGGAAATTTAAAAAAAAGTACTCTATTTAGAATATGTTGAAATCGAGTAAAAAACATGTTCTTTTCGATTGAGTCATATGCACGCATTTCAGAAAAAGCTATCAGAAAAAGCTGCATTTCCTAAGCATAATTTATGAGTAATGACTACCCAAGTTTTTCTGCAAGATTCTATGTACTTCTGTATTACCAGGTAACTTTCAATGGAACATTTATATATAAAAAAATATCGAACCCGAAATTTTTCATTTGAACCAAAAAATTTTATATTTATGTTTTGTTGGAAAAAAATGGTCATGGTGCAAAATAATTGCATGTTTTTTTGCGCTTTAAGCTGAAGAAATTTCAGTTTCGACATATTTAACTTTTTCCAAAGTTTGTACACGCAAAATTTTCTTGTTGTTGAATTTGTCATTATTGTTCACTTTCAAAAGCTGTACATATAAAATAATTTGCCCTAATTTGTGAACCAATAGGATTTAAACAAATTTTTAATAAAAGAAGATAATAGGAGATATTAATCTATTTTCACTTTTTTTCTTCCCTTTTTTGGATTCCAACCCACAACTTTTTCCCTTAGCTCAAACAATTTGATAATTTCAGGATTCGTATTTTTTGCTCTATTGCGGACACTTTTCTACACGGAAAAAATTTGTAACTGAACCAACGACATTTATCATTGATCTGCAGCCACAAATATCATTGAAAACGAACCAATTATATTTGCAAAAAAATTTTAATAAGACTGTGCAGAAAATTTTTTTTTTGTCTATTATTATTTATGAATTACATTTGCAAATCCTTAAAACAAAGATATTTTATAGCTAAAATCATAATGTTGGAAGTTTGAGTATAGTGCTAATTAAATAGAAATAATTTGGACAGAAGTTTTAAATGTATAATTTATTTCATAGTTCACGTTAGAATTATAAAGATTATAGGGGCCTCATTTAAATAAAATAAGTGAAATTAATAGCATAAGTGGCTTTTAAATTTTTATAATTTTCCAAAACGTGGATGCCAACTTATGTAACTTCTCCGTTTTTTTTAATAACCAACAAATTTCGCGTGACGTTTCAATTTTGTATGACATTTCAAACTGACGAAGTCACACAGTTAATTCAAGGATAGGAAAAACGCCCAATCGGGGATACAGCTGGCTGTTTCAAAACCAAAAATAACTTTTATTCCAAAATATTTTAGTTTTGTTGATTTGATTTTTTAGTATTTTCTGTTTGAACTATATAAATTTTTTTCCGCGCAGTGACCGGCACTTTCCATAAAAACATTAAGTTAATTAGATTTTGACGCATTAAATTGGATGCGATTACGTAGGTTAGATCTTTTATTCGTTTAAACGTGCATTTGTTTTAGTGTCGATAATACGCCTGTTTACCCTATTTTGATTTTTATATTACATCTTTAAGAATATAAAGAAGTATGGTTATTTAGTTTACTAAATTGTGATGTTGTCGTGTGCCATTTTATCCGTTGAAATTTTTTTACCTAATTATGCCGAAACGCAATAACGAGAAATTTACGAAGTGACGTACCATGTACAATGTTGACTTAATCGTTTATGCATACTCATTAGGTACTCAGTCAAATGAGAATATTGAGTCGAGCAAAATAACAGTTTGTGTAATTATAATTTATGAAAAGGTGTTGAATCGTGTGCAAAATATAACTAAAGAGTAATATATTAACATATTATGTTGTTATACCATACAAAAAGAAATCGTATGCTTTAATTTCAATTTGATTTGTTCTTGAATAATTCTTCTGACGGGAAAAAGAAACGAAATTTTTTAATAATCATACCTACCTGTAAAGGTGACTAAGAAACCGAACGAATTTTGGAACAAAAAGCAAGTCTACGGCTAAATGCATCTGTGTTTATATTTTTCCAGAAAGATCACAAGAAACATAATTCTTAACTGAACTTTCTTATGTAACAAATTATATAGAATGGAGTATCAGAGAAAAGTATGCTTCCAAACATCAATATTTCTGGCTGATTAAAGAAAACATAATATACCACTGAAAAAAAAGAAGGAGAAAAGGAAACGAGTGAAGAGAGTTAACCAAAAAAAACTCCCACTCCCTTCCGTATTCCTTCTTCGTATTTTTTATACTAAATTCTTATTTTGCAACTATTTATTTAAGATAGCAAAATATAATTTACAAAAATGATGATGACAATCTAAAAATGTCTGTTTGAAAATCATTAAAAATATATAATTCAAAAAACACGTACGTGTTATCTGTTTAATTTGTATTTGATTATGCCGACTCGACATAAAATCTTGAAATTATATCAGTTGCGTGTGTTTCCAATTGTTAACCCAATTAAACTATAATATGAGTCGCATACCGACATACAATAATAAACCTTCCAGTTATAATAGAGAATTTGCATGCATTTTTTTCGTTTTATTTGAAGGTTTATAATCTAAACATTTGATAAAAGGAAAGCCCTTTTTTTAATTACTTAGTAGCTTATTTAAAATTGGTTAGAAATGCTGATTTGGAATACTAAATTTAAATGGGTGGCCATTATGATGACACAAAAAAGTGAAGCATGCGCAGATAATTTGTAATATTTTTGAATTTGGTGACTTTCAACCATAGTATTTCATGGTAATATGGCTCTAATTTTTTATTTTCTGATTGTATGAATAGACATTCCAATTAAGTTTTCGAAAGACATGGAAAATTATTTAAGATTTCAAGTGGTTGAATATTTTGGAAATCCGCTTAGGAATAACATTATTGTTTAAACCTAATGTTAATTTATTTCTTGTAAAAATAAATTCAGTTTAACGTCCTCTACAAGATCACTTATTGCGTGCTTCTGTCTCTTGATTTTTTTTCCACTCAGTTTGACAGTTTATTAGTGTACGTCAGTTTGAAATCTTATAAAATTCTGTTTCCACTTAAAGCTTTTTCAATTTTTTCATCATTTAAAATTAGATGCGGTGTTTGGTAAGTTCCTTAAGAAAGGGACCTAATTTCAGCTTCAGTTACTTTGTGAAAATAGTAACTTGTTGCATTACCAGTCACTGATTCAAGTAACTTAAAGTTCCTACAAAGTTCCTTTTTTATATTCGGAAACATAAGGTAAAAGCGCACAGTCATGACCAACTTAAGCATGTTTTGTTAACTATGGGCATTTAAAAATTTTGTTATAAAGATTAGGGAGTAAAGTAATAGACATTTATAGAAACTCTGACTAACTACATGATTAAGATACAATTGCGTCTTTTGATAAATACTTTTTTATGTTCTTAAAAATAAATATTAAATATAAGTGTACAACAAAAGTCCGCTAATCGTCAGTTTGATATCCGCCGGCATCATAGCTTCCCTAGTGATCACAAAGTCTAAAACTAAGACTAATCTTCGCTAAGTCAATGATATGTTTTAAAAATCGCGAAAATTTTAAAGATTACCCTCAGTTGTTACACTTTAACTCAGAAAAATTGAAATTCAGGCTTATATTCCCATCCTTCACATACTTCACTGCTATTTTATATTAATTCTTTTCAAAATGCTAACCATGAAATGCAATGCGTGTAAACAACTGTCAGATTGAACTAATTGAATTAATAAACATTTAAGTCTTTGCTTCTTTGCGAAAATTTGAGACCGATTTTTACACCATGCCATGGCGTAACAAATCTATGATTTTTCTGTCAAATCGTGAATGTTAAAAATAGTATTTTTATTCTCCCATTCGCTTAATCCTAATACTCTAAAATAAGTATCACTGTGTTTATCATTGCTGAAAGTCACTTAAAATTGTATTTAAAAAATTGTTGCGAAGGTTTATTTTTTGTTTTTATTACATACATCTACTAATTGGCGATGACTGGGTATTTTACCTTATGTTACAAATGTGAAAAATTATAATAATTTCCAAAAAATAGATCAACGTTACGATTTTTACTGTTCAAAATTGAAGAATTTTCAATTGAAAAAATAAAAAATTCAATCAGTTTCAGTTTTAAATCTTCTAAATTAAATAATTTTGCATTTTTAATCTTCAAAATTGTACTACATATTCCGAAAAAACATTAAAAATCCATCTTTTTCTATTATATATATTGAATAATGAATAGTTTTTTATTTCAAATATTCAAAGTTGAAGAATTTAAAATTACAAATCGTTAAAATGGAAAAATTTTCAATTACAAATCTTCAAAATTGAATTATTCTATATTTTCAAAATTCAAGAATTTTCAATTGTCACTCTTCAGAATTGTAGAACTTTGAATTTTAAATCTTTAAAATAGAAGATTTTTTAATTTAGAAAGTTTAAAATTAAAAAATTATGCAGGTTTCAAGTTCTGCGATTTAAAATTCTATAATTTTGATGCGTTTGAATCGAAATTTGTTCAATTTGGAAGGTTTAGAATTTAAAACTTTACTTTTGATTTTCAAAGTCATCATCATTTGAGAAGTTTTATCTATATATTTTTAAAATTTAAGAGTTTTAATTGTAAATTTTCGAAGTTGAACTATTTAAAAAAAATCAAAAGTGGATAATTTAAAATTACGCAAATTAAAAATTGAGTGATTTATAAATTGAAAGTCTTCAAAGTAGATCTATTTCATAAAGATGTTCAAAATTTTATGATTTTAAACTATAAATATTTTTAATTATTCAAGTTGGCAAATTTTCAATTGTAAACATATTCAAAATGGATCAGTGTCGCAAATGAAAGACATCAGTGTGACTCAGAATTACCAAATGTCTTTCATTTAAGAATATCTTATTACAATATAAAACCTTAAATTAACTTATTTACTTTTTTATTTGCTTCTAATTCCTGCTGGGATAAAATCTCATATAGAAATAAAAGTCACAGATTAAATTTCCGAATATTGTAAAGAAGTTATATTATATATAAGATATTTATAAGGTTTTAGGATATTTTTGAAGATTTGAAGGGATTTCGGAAAATTTTCGACAAGTCCAAATATTTCAAAGGATTTTTAATGAACTTCAAGGGATTTTATATCGTCCAGGGGCCCTGTCCAACTTCGGATTCTTGTAGTGCTAGAATATAGAACAAAAGCCTATATGTTTGCGACCACAGTGTCGGTAGCACTGTGTGTGTAAACAATGGTCAAAGATGGCAAAAACCGGTTTTTTGTTTATTGCAACTAACCTATATGTCTGTCAGGAAAAAAGTGTACTTCCAAAATGTGGGTCTTACAAATATCTACAAAATGACGTGTCGTACATTAAGATTTGTTAATTTGTTTACTTTGAAAAAGTTAAAACCGTCCAAAAGTGCCTTTTTTGAAATATGCGATGATTATTGCAATAATTAATTAACAAGTTTCAAACTTTCAGAAAAAATTTCCCTTATCAGCCTTAAGAAGTGTGCCAAACTTCAGCCTAAATAATAATTAGTTTTCATAAGAAGAAATCTTAACATCTTTTATAAGCCATTTTTATGCAATTTAATGATTAAAAATCGTTTTGCATCTAAGTGTACTTGATAGCACAGCTTCTGTGGAGGACAATAACCCACTTGTTGTTAAGATCTTATCTGCCAAATCAATAGAAATTCCGTTGAAAAATAATCAATTTTTTAAATAACAAATGAGTTTTTATGAAAACTAATTATTATTTTTGGCTGAAGTTTGGCACAATTTTTAAGAGTGATAAGGGACATATTTTCTGAAAGTTTGAAACTCGTTCATGAATTATTTCAATAATAATTGCATATCTAGAAAAAGGCACTTTCGGGCGGTTTTAATTTTTTCCCCGGATAAACATATGAATATGAGAAGAGTGAGGTAGGCGATTTTTCCGTGCAGGGGGGGGATGTATATACTTTTATACTAATCTAGAATTTCCTTGTTGTTTATTTAAATAAAAAGTTCGTTCCGCAAACTGCTCCGACCAAGGTCGCTGATTAATCTCTCTGTCAATCACCTCAGGCGAAGAGCTTCATTAAGTGACTATGTGAAGCCCTCCACTCGGGCGCATTAGTATTTATATTTATCTAGTATTTATATTTTAGGCGTCTCTCACTCAATTGACATTGTTCACCATGCATTTCTTATTATCTGTTTGTCGGCACACTTTTCTTTCCTGGCATACCTCTTCAGCTTCCTTCATGTCCATGCATTTCCTCATTCAAGCTCTTGTGTTTCTAAGGCTTCTTATGCCTCTTCGAATTTGGGTTTCATTCACACATTCTAACCATTCTTTCGTCGGTCTACCTCTGGGTACGCTGCCATTTACTTTATCTTGATATACTTGTTTCGTCAGTCGTTCATCTTTCATTCTCTCTAAATACTCAAACCATCCGAATTTCTTTCACATTTGTCAACCAGCGTCTCCTCTACTCCACATTCTTTGATGATTCTCTCATTACTTTGTACAGTAGCGTTTTATCGCACATATTGCGCAGGAATTTCATGCCAATCGCGTGAATTTTACTCTTATCCTTTTCTTGGTAGGTCAAGGTCTTGCTACCATACAGCACAGTGGCTCTAAATATAGAATTATATATTGTTCTTTTAGCATTATCTGATATATTTCTACTTCTGATAATGGATCATTACTGAATAAGCTACCAAGATATACGTACTTATTAACTTGTTCTATTCTCTCATCGTTTAGAACAATTTTGCATATTGTTTTCTCATATTTATTTTATTTACGCTAATTTTGAGGATCATGTTCTTCATGCTTGTATTCAATTTGCTCAACATTCCTTGCAAGTCTTCGATTGACTTGCACACTTTCTTCATCGAAGAGGGCCATTCTTAGCCACTTCTCCATGAATATAATAAATAGGTATGAGGACATAACGCATCCTTGCTTAACTCCTTGCATAATATCGAACCAGTCACTCAGTTTCCCATTTACCCTTATACTCGCTTTGCTACCAGCAGATTATATTGTTTATATTGCTTGTAGGAGCCATCGATTGACTCCGTACTCTTTCAGGACTTCCCGCAGTTTACTTCTGTCCACCTTCTTAAACGATTTTTCTAGGTAGACAAAAAAGACTTTTATTTACGCACAAGCTTTTTCCTGTGATCTGTCTCAAGCTAATTATTTGATCCGTACATGATCTTCCTGGCATAAATCCACTTTGGACTTCCTATATATTTTTTTTCTGTTATCTTCATTACCCTGTGAATAAGTATTTTTGAATTTATTTTACTTATGGTACTTGAGAAGCTGATACCTATGTAATTATTGAAGTTACTTGTATCTCTCTTTCTTTTGAATATTGGGATGATAATCGCCTTTTGCCCAGTCATCTGGATACATCTGAAACTTCTCCCATCTCGATACATAAATTTATCAACTCGCCGCTAGGAGCTGGGTGTAATCCTGTATGCCCATCTAGGTCCGTCGGATTTTTTTACTGAATATTATGTAAAATGTTGTGCTGATTACGAAAAAGTAGGCTCCCCTTCCCCCCCGAAAAATGGTCAGGTTTCGAGATATTCGCGTTTTGATTATTCTTTAATTCATGCAATAGTCCTGTTGTAATTTGGGGGTTTTCGAAAGTTCAAATATATGGTCGGCTAGAAACCCGATTTACGACGATAAATTTCCTCAATAATTTTTTGACTCAATCAATTGTTAACATAAAAAATTAACAATTACGTGGAAAAATGAGGAAAAATAAAATTGCGCTTATTTTGTTAAAAATATTGATTGCACAGCAAAAAGCTTCTAACAAAAGTTCTAACAAAAATAATACTCTCAGCATTTTTTTCTAAGAGAACATTTATTGAAGAAAGTAATAAATTTCGAGAAAACATCGATTAAAGAATAAAAAAATTCAGATCCAGAATAGAAAGCTGATATTTTTTTTGTAGAAAACAATTTTATCAAAAAATTTCAAGAGATAAAATATACTCCTTTTTGGGTACCTTTTGGCTTTGCCTTTAGCAATTTTTAATCAAATATTCTGGAAATTTGTACATGGGTAATGTAAAGCCTCATTAAAAAATTGACGTCAACTAGTTTAAAATCAAATAATAACGCTTTGTGTAATAAAACTGAATAATTTTCATAACAATAAAAAAAAAAAAAATTGACTTTTTAAAAATATTTCTATTACTTATAATTTGTTTATTATTAAATTTCATTATTTTGGTTAAACGTATTAGATCCTTATTGCTGTCATAAAGGTCAATTTTATGGTGGCGGCATGTGGCCCCCATAAACCATCCAAAATTTTTTCTAAGCCACAGGCGTGAACTTGTCGCTCGAACTAGATGGGCCCGAGAAGCCAGAGCCCCTTGCAAGAGCGACAAGTTTACATCTTTGGCTTAAAAAATTTGGGATGGTTTATAACAGTAATAAGGATATAGTACGTTTTAACACAAAAAAATTTATCATAAGCAAAGTATAAGTAATAGAAATATTTTTAAAAAGCCATTTTATTTTTTTATTTTTATGAAAATTACGCAGTTTTATTACAAGCCTCTGCGATTATTAGAAGCTGAAAACGAGGCTTTGTTCATTATTGTTTATAACAGAAAGAGTTATTATTTGATTTTAAACTGGTTGACACTATTTTTTTATCTCTTGAAATTCCTTGATAAAATTGCTTCCTGCAAAGAAAACCAGCTTTCTATTCTGGATCTGCATTTTTTTATTTCTATAATCGATATTTCCTCGAAATTGATCACTTTTATCAATAAATGTTCTCTTAGAAAAAAATGCTTCTCTAAGAGTAGTTCAACTTGTGTTAGAAGCTTTTTGCTGTGCAATAAATATTTTAAACAAAATAAGCACAATTATATTTTTCCTCATTTTTCCACGTAATTGTTAATTTTTTATGTTAACAATTGATTGAATCAAAAAATGATAGAGGAAATTTCTCTTCGTAAATCGGTTTTCTAGCCGACCATATATTGCAACTTTCGAAAAACCCCAAATTGCAACAGGACTATTGCATGAATTAAAAAATAATTAAAACGCGACTATTTCGAAACCTCCCCATTTTTCGAGGGGGGGGGGCACCCTACTTTCTCGTAATCAGCACAATATTTTACACAATATTAAGTAAAAAAAATCCGACGGACCTAGAACGGCACACAGGATTACACCCAGCTTCTCCAGGTATTTAAGCATTTCAGCGTTAATACTGTCTGCACCAGCAGCCTTACCATTCTTTAACTTCTTAATTATATCCCTAACCTCAGAGGCACAGACTCAACCGGCTTTTCTGACATATCGTGTTCTATGTCGCAGTTGTCTTGCCCTATCGCTTCACCTCCCAATAATTCCTTGAAAGAGTCTCAAAGCGTTTCTGTATCATACAGAATTTCACCTCTGCTATTTCTCATGCTGACTAACTCTGTATTACTACTTCCATTCATACTGATTAACGCCAATTTAGAAAACAATTTCTTGGTTCCATCAAAATCGATTTGTATTTTCTTCTGTTTTGATTTTATCTTTACTTTCTTTGACCAGTAGTTTTACTTTCCTCTTTTTGTCTTTGTAATCATTTTCAAGTCTTATTTCTCTCCTCAACGCTAAGGCCTGTAATTCTCAACTTTCTTGGATACGCTTGCTTCTTTTTTGGGACGGCTGCGATGATTTCATCATTCCACCACGCATCACACTACATTTTTCCTATAACCACAGTACCACACACTTTGGTCGCACTTCTAACAAGGATAAACCGGAACATAGTCCATGTGCCCTCTATATTTTTATTTCATATTATCGCCTGCCAAGTTGCGCTATCTATGCGTTCGTTTATCCTATTCTGAAAATCTATTCGCACATCCGGTGTCTGTAAATTCTCAATCTTGATTCGCGTTTGCTAAAACATCATTAAATTTCATGGAATTTCACGGGTCTCATTTATCCTAATAATTCTCATTTTCGTCATATTTTTACATTGAAAGTTAGTCATATAGATTAATTTTAATAAAACATCAATCAGTTACATATTTTTCCGTTTATTTATTAAGATTGTATGTTTAGTCATCATGCTCATATTGCAAAATATTACAATGGAAGTAAAATATTACTTTAAATTTATTTAATATCATTTTTAAATTCTAAAATAAGGGGAAACATCTATTAGTTTCCGTTTTTCGACTAACTTCATTTGTTCAAAAGAACTTTTGGGTTACCGGATGATGACGCTATGCAATAAAAATGTTATCATTTCAAGGAATATTTTTAGTCTAGATTAACCTATTAATCAAGTGTTTTACAGGTAAGAGGTACATGTTTTTATTATTACAGTCGTCGGGTGATTTTTGTCAAGCGACGTTCATTGGCTGTCCCGGCTTTGTATCGATAAGGGCGCTGGAAGCATATACACAAATTTGTGCATCATGCATGTCAGTGTCTTCCAAGTATTTTTGTTGACGTGTGACGTGAAAAATATAACATTTCCTTGAAATAGTACAATTTGTCAAGTAAAAATCAAATAATAGAATTAAAAAACGACTCAAGTATTTCGCGGAATATTGAGATGTGTAGCAAGATGTCATGGTCATGCTAGGATAGGTGGAAATGTCAGGAAGGTAAATATAGTTGACATATCTTGACATGGGACTGCATACGCCTTTTTTGGAGAAAATATTCTAAACGTAAAAGTAAGTTATAAAGGTCTGAATAGTAATATTTTTCAAGTGTAGGATGCATTTGCGGAATTCTGTTTCATCCTTTTATTGGCTGAAAACCTTTCGGTTTTACGAAATACAATCAACTATCCGAAATTGGAGGTTAGAGTAACGGTTCTGATCAAATCGATCTGATACGTTAAGGGGCCATTCATTAATTACTTAAGGGCGATTTTGACCATTTTAGACCCCCCCTGCCCACGTAAGGATACATAAGATTTATTGACCCCCCCTTCTTACGTAATATTTAACTTAGAATTTTTCTAAATAGCGTTGAATAGTTACGTATCATTAGAAAAACTAAAACACGCAATGTTTAAAATTGTACAATGGGTAGTTTGAGTAGAATTAATGTAGCTACTGTGATTGTTTGAATTGAAACAATAATTGACGTAGTAAGATATTACGTAAGAATGGGTACCCCCCCCTGAGGTAAGGTCATGTAGAGATTTTTAAAACCACCCTCTCCCGCGGGACCCTTACGTAATTAATGAATGGCCCCTCACCTCAAAGAATGACCGAAAAGTTCGCCCATTTGTGCGCCCTCAAATTTGGACTTCCATTCTATACTAAAACTTAGTTTATTATGAGACGTTAATCTTCGGAAAGTTTCAGATTAGTCTGATTTTTTTTTCAAGATGCGAGGAACCAAAGTTTTCTCTTTGCTTTACCTGTCAGTAGATTATTTGAATCTCTTCAGGCGGATTATTCCTAATCTATAACTGATAGCGAAAAATGTTGAAGTCAAAAGTTAAATCTTTAATTGCTAAATGATTAATGATGACCTTTCTTTGACCTTGAAAACTGAGATCAAAGTCAATTAGATAAAAAATAAAGAATTAAATTCATTTGTTGATTTTTGACCTTAAAAATGTTTTTTGGGGCTTATTTGGCTGACGTATGGTCCCTTAAATCTCGAGAACAAAAAGTCAGACAAACCTAAAACTTTCAGAGGTTCAGTGCCTCATGATAAACTAACTTTCAGTATAGATTGGAAGCCCGAATTCGAGGGTGCACAAATGGGTGAATTCAGGCTTATTTTAGCGGTCACTCTTTTGGATATTTTATTTCGTGAAACTGAAAGGTCATCAGTCGATAAAAGAATGGAATATGACAGAAAATACATTTTACACTTGACAAAAAGCATTACTATTCATACATTTATGACTTACTTTTACATACGTTTCGAATATTTTCTCCAAAAAGTTGTATACATTTCCATGACGTCATGCTAAAATACTCAATTCAAAGCAACGATAGCTTCCCGCTCTTCGGGCCTTTTTTTAATTGGTCAGCTATTGACTTGGGCGAGACCGCACAGGGACCGCGGTGAAGGGTTGCGGAACTGCGCAATTTGAAATAGCCCAGCACGAGGGACTTGAAGTAGGTGCGTCTTGAAATTCGCAAAATTTGACTGTATTTTCTTCCATTATTAATAAATTTTAATGTGAAAATTAAACCTTCATGCCATAAAATTAATGAAAAAATGTTACCGGATGACATAAAAACTCGGGGACATTTCGGTGTCTTCATGTTGCACTCTCCAATCTGGGGTTAGCCGTCTGAACTCTCCAATCTCGGTTTTTGTAGATTGGAGAGTTTAGACAGCTAACCCGAAACTGGAGAGTATAACATAGAGATACTGATTTAAAAAGTGATTATAACTCTGAAACTATAATTGGAAAGGAGAAAAAAGCTTTATTTTTAATTCTATTATCACTTCTGAAAAGATACGTGTATTTAACAATTAGATCACAAGATTTCTTTCAAAAAATATAACGCGATTTGAGAAAAATGTAGTCAGGGATACGTTACTGGAGGACATTTGCTCATATTTAATGGAATTTATTTTTATATGGAACAGAGTAAAAATAATTGGAAAATAGGATATTGTTGAAGAAAAGAGGCTTGATAAAACCCTATAATTAAAAAATTTATTCCTCCAAACACAAGCGTATAATATTCCAAGGACATGAGGATGTTAACTTTTTTATTTTTCACCCATATAATGTTTGTTTAGGCAGTTACTCGGAAAAAGTAAAATTACCAATAGTTATATGAATAATATGAATGAAATACTAGCGATTAAGAAGGAAGGAGTTGTCTTTCTCTTTTTTCGCTCGTTTCTTCAGTGTTGTATTTAGAAGGACTCTGGCAGAACTCCACATGAATGAAGAGGATCCTACCAGCTGGATAGACTCGCGACAAATGAAAGAGAGCGTAAAAGTGGTGGGGCTGGTAATCTTACGATTACGATATTACACCACCCAGGATCTCTCGTGGGTGGACGGAAATATATTGTTTGTTCGCCGCGGATGAAGAGACAACTATTATTAATCGGAAATGTGCCAAATTTTCAAAATAGATGAGCAGCAAAGATCGTGTTCGAAAAGAAAAGAAAGAAAAGACATATTTTTCTTATCGAACTGAGTTAATAAAAATAAAAGGCTTTTTACACGTTTTTTGCTGCAAAATATTTTTCATTAGATGACGAATAGCCACTGAAGAAGAATTTTTTAATAAAGAAGTCTGGCTTGACGTTGTTTGTGTGATTTATTATTACTTGGTAGTTATCCAATCTTTAAGTAACAACGATTATCCTCTTGAATATTAGCAATTACAGAGAAACCGCTGTAAATCACGTGTACTGTTTCGTTAAAAATAATACCTAACAATTCAATAAATTAAGACTCGATTATACTTGGCACTTCTTTAGATTACCACTGGGTAAGATAAATGATGTTTTTTTTTTACATTACAAAAATGGAAAATTCTCACAAAAATGGTGTCGCCTATCTAATTATCCAAATTTAAAATTATAAACCATGAATTCTGAATTTAAAATAAATTCAACTTTATTAAAAATTCTTAGCGAATTATGCACTTTCAATGAATTTAGCTTAAAAATTAATTAAAGTGATTTTGACTGAATTCAAGTAAATTCCAGTCCATTTCCCTATTGTATTAAAACGAAATTTTAGTTAATTTAAGTGCACTTGAATTCTAAATTTAAAATTTGCTTTGAATTTACTTGAATTCATAAATTAAATGAAATTCCATTGCGAATTTGAGTGAACTTAATAAAATTCAACGTTTTTGATCAACTAATTCAATACGAATTCTGGGCTTGAACTAAATTAAATTTGACTTGAATATCAATAAAATCAAGTAAGTTTCTGATTTACCTTTGAGTGGAATCAAGTGAATCACATATAAAATAAAGAAAAAATTAGTAGAATCAATTTCTGTGTTAAATTGAATTTAAGGCAGTGTCTATGTATACCAGAAAAATCCGGCTATTTGTACTATTTGCTAAGTTGGGATTGAGGGCCAGGAGCTCTAAAAAAATCATGGACTATGGAAAAGTGCTCGAATTGGGAACTATCCCGCGATTAGAGGGCGTTTCCGACTCTGAGGGACTCTAAACCCTTTTCAATTATTCTTGGCGTGGGAGAAGACATTGGCCGAGTGGGGGAGAGAATTAGGGTGGTCCAAATTTATACCTGTAAAAATTCGAATTTTTGTTTTCGGAGACTGGTCCCACGCCCCCTCTCCCTAATTGTTTCGTTTTCGGACAAAGAAATTACGCGTTTTTTTCAAATCGGTCATCATTAACCCGTGTCCCCGGGGCTTTTGAAATTAATATAAGGTTGAGGTTTCAAATGGGGAAAGCTAGGTTTTCGATAAAATGGAAGAAAGAAGTACTTGTTATTAACTTGTCAACTTTTGCCTCAAGGTTTAGTCATTCCTTAAGGAATGCTCAAGGAATAATTGCCGCCTAATAACTTTTAATTTGGACCCCCTAATCACCTAGAATTGTGCCCGGAAGGTGTCCCAAAAAATTCAGAATAGTAGTTTTATATAAAATTCATTCTAAGGACGGAATAAATGATACAGTTGAGGAATTTCAAGAGTAATATTTCTTTTTTAACATGTTCGGAAATCATTGAAACCATTTTCATTTGCTCAAACAATTTTTTCTCCTATAAATCGCGAAAAGTTATTATTTCCTGGACTAATGACACAATTAATGAATGTTGCGAGTAACATAGTTTTTAACAATGTATAGCCATTATTTAAATAATTTGTTTAAACAACTTCTGTAAGCCTTCTGTAGGAAAGGTAGAGAAAATTATAGTTTTATCGAATCTGTTACATTATATGTCATTTATAATTCAGCATTTTCTTATTTAAAACTTATTCCTTAATTTTTAAACAATTTTTGTTCAGTTACGTTATGGATATTAATTTTTTCATATCTATTTCTTTGAGACCAGAAAATAATTATTAATAAGGACATAGTGTGAGAAATTCGAAAAAACTAGAATTCTCTCCATCTTTCTCATGAAAAGGAGCAAGTTATTATTATATCATTAAGCCGTTTCCCTTTCGGGGTAGGCGTGAATTGCTCGGTTGGATAGTAGTAATGTGTGGAT
>JAABKJ010002552.1:0-27811 GCA_011634705.1 Andricus grossulariae | reverse complement strand
AAATTGATCATTTACTTAAAGATGATATAATTGAATATTGGGTATAATTTGTATAATAAAAGTTTATTTATATTTAAGATAGCCTTATTACAATTCAATAATTTTTCAAATGTGCCTGATTTTGTAAAATGAGTATCTTAATTTCGTGTTCAAAAATATATGTGGTGGAGACTACCCTACAGTAGATAATGATGCTACAGTAGATAATCATTAATTATAAGCTCAAATATAAGTAAAATAATACATTCTAATTTTAATATATCACCACGTATCACGTCTTAACTACCAATTACGTTAAAATAATTATTTTACATGCATTAGTATTTTAAATGATTGATTATGTACTGTAGGATCATTATCTACTGTAGGGTGGTCTCCCCTAAATATGTTTTATTTTTTCTGAAATTAGTACAAAAATTAGTGAAATGTTTTAATGAAAGTCATTGTTTACTGCTTTTATTTTTCGAACTAATTGATTAATTATTATACTATTAATTTTTCACAATATTAAATTACATAAAAATTGAATTTTAATTTGTTTCAATTAAGTACATAAGTTTATTATTTACTTCAAGGTTATGTAATTGATTGATGACTCTAATTTGTAAAAAAAAAGTTTATTCACATTTAAAATACCTCTATTCCAAATTATGTAATTTCTATCAATATTTGTGATGTTGTGAAATGATTATCTGAATTTAATTTTCAGAATTATATGTAAATATGTATAAATTTTTCTCAAATTACTATGAAAGGTTACTAAGAAATCAAATTTTCAGAAATGATAGTAAACAATTTTTAAATATGTAAAGCAAAAATTACTTAAATGCCTCGATGAAAATGATAGTTTAATGTTTATGGTTTATTATGAACCAATCTATTCAGATTATTACATTTTCCAATTGGGAAATGAAACAATAAAAAATTTAATGTATTTCTAACATTGCTAATATTTAGTGCATTCTTCTTTCAAACATTTTAAATAAAAAATACATTTGTTTCAATAAACTAAGGTAAAATTATTAAGATTCAGTCAAAAGAATTCGGAAAATATTCATAAGCAAACCCTGCAGATTGGAACAAATCATGTGTTTATTCTCTCTATTTAAAAATTTTTTAAATTAAGATCGAAAAGAAATCTATTTTATCATGAATACTTTTATGCAAAATAAGCATGAAAAAGATTCACAAATAAAAAAACAGAACTCCAAACTATCTCACTTTTAGGCTCATTAGAGACAAACATATTTTTAATAATGGTTTCCTAAGTGTGCAAAGGAGTAAAACTGTAACGTATAGTTTGGACTTTTCAAAAGACGCCAAATACAGGGAGTTCAAAAAATATTTCTAAAGAATATAAAAGGATTATATATACATTAATTTTCTTTGACTAGATAACAGAAAGATTTCTTCTTTATAAATGAGCCGAAAAGTTAGATAGTTTGGAATTCTGTTTTTTTAATTGTGAATCTTTTTCATGCTTATTTTGCCTAAAATTATTCATGATAAAATAGATTTCTTTTCGATCTTAATTTAAAAAATTTTTAAATAGAGACACCAAACACATGATTTGTTCCAATCTGCAGGGTTTGCTTATGAATATTTTCAGAATTCTTTTAACTGAGTCTGAATAATTTTACCTCAGTTTATTGAAAGATATCTATTTTTTATTTAAAATTTTGAAAGAAGAATGCATTAAATATTAGCAATGTTAGAAATACATTAAATTTTTGATTGTTTCTTTTCCTAATTGGAAAATGGAATAATCTAAATAGATTGGTTCATAATCAACTATAAAAAGTTTCTCTCATATTAAAATCTTGCTTTAAAAGCTTTTTAACCTTTAAAATACTATTTGAATTTTTCTTCTGTTTTTGGTACCTTGGAGATACAGCATTTGTCTAAAATTATTGAAAAATCATCTCGAATGACTTCATCATGTTTTGTTCGCTTACTCCTAATTTACGAATTCTATATAATCAAGAAGTAAGAATATTCATATTTTCTAAACATTTTAACTTAAATACACAGAAGAAACTAGGGAATAAATTTTGTTTCAGGTCATTTTCTTACAAACTCAGTTACAGTTACAGTACATTTTGACCACGTTTCATTGTTCAAAACGAAACTTAATTTTGCTTGGTGTAAATATTTTAATAAAAGAAAAATAAGTTTGAATTCATAACAAGCTTGATCGGAATATTTACAGCAATTCAAAATACAGCATTTTTTAATTGATTTCTATTCGCATGGATTTTCTTACTTACTTTTCACGGCCCATAGTTTTTAAAGAAAATATGTATGTAAAATATTGTAAAGTGGGTTGTGGACAGGAAAATGCAAAGATTAAAAAAAAATCAAGATGACAGCCAATTAAATATTTCAAAAATAAGAAAAAGAAGAATATGTTGTGTCTATACAATATCATTTTTTTTAGATCATAGGATCTGATTATCAGGCTAATTATAGACTTACTGATAAGCTCGACTCACTCTTGCGTTTAAATTTTAAGTTCAATAACAAAATTTAGCAATTTTAGACTTTTTAGATTGCAATAGAAGTCTAATTTTGGTTTTCTTCAATATTTGAATTCCAAAAACATATTGAAGGGAATTTTATCGATAACAAGATTGATATGGACAAAAGATATACAAGTTTCGAGTATTATTCATATGACTATTACTTAAATTCTGAAATGAGCTTCATGATTAAAGTGGCTTATCGCATTTGCTGATTGAATGATTTGACTTGTTTCGTGATTAACGAAATTGATAAACGAGCATTGGACCTCTGCAATAACTTTATATGGTTATAAATAATATAATATATAAACATATTTTTGTGAATTATTTTGTACCAATTTAAAAAATTATCATGAAGATTAATTAAACGAAAAGTTATATATTCTGTACCATTCAAAGCCAATAAGTAGAATAAAATATGTAATATGTAAAGGAAAATACGGATTAACTTTAATTTTAGATGATGTGTTTCGTAACCTCTTCGCCAAAACTTTCTCCGTGTTCATCAACTGAAAATCTCGGGAACGTCTAACCATTTAAAAAACGAAATGAAAATTACGATTTTGTCACGATTTTGAGCCGGTTTTCGGTAATCAAAAAATTCTAACCTCAAAATGAAAACTCAGTTTTCTCCCAGCTGAATGATTTTTTTATCAAACTTTTTCCCTCCGTATTTAGTAACTTAACATCTCTGGAATGGTTCATATGTTTATTTTTCAATTGAGTGTTTAATTTCTTATTACTATCTCAAGCCGAATAAGATAGGGTAAAAAAAAGTCTCAACTCAACATGATTACATTCAGACAATATTTTCTTACAACTGGAATCTTCTTTGCAATCAACCTTTGTTGGTGTTGGTTAGGCAATGCGTCAGCTCGAAGGCAGAATTTAATTTTTTTTAAATTGCGATGTAAATTTAACACAATGTTTTTTCGCTTTTTGGCACGATTTCCATTTTATCAGTTACTCCCTGTTTTGCCTTTCCACCGTTTTATATAATATGAGATCACATTTTATCACATTAAAAGTCTCTCTTATTCTTAGCAGACTTTTAAAAGTAATAATAAATATTGTTAGCGAAACCCCATAATATTGCATACATACTTATTTATATATAAATGCAAAAGAATGTCTAGATTTTACAATACGAGAAGAATGTAAGAATGATAAGTCTTACTATAAAATATATACAAATAAAGCTAATGATAATTTGTTTTCACATTGCATTATATGGTGATTCGTGGACAAAGTTTTCTCTCTGAAATATCGAAGATGAAGTAAATCTTGATTTCTTGTTGTAAATTATCTTTATGAATAAAATGTATCCCGCACACATATTGTTTATTCTGAAAATGACAAAAGTTTTTGTACAATGATCGAAGGCAAAAAAGTTACATCAAAACAAAAAATTAGGTACTTTAAATATTGGATGAATAAATATTTTTAATTTTCTTAGGTATTTTGTCAGCGATTTTAAATTGTCCGTCAGTACGAGTAAGGGTGATACATATGTAAAAAGAAAAGAATAAAATGCAAATTTTACAAGAATGTTAATGAAACATATACTAATTATTGTAATGTATTATTGCTTTCCATTATTTGTCATTATTAACAATATCAACAAAAATATACAAAACAAAGTTTGAATTGGGTTTGAAGTTTGATTGTATTATTTCTAAATTGATTTCAAAATAATTTATTTCTATACATGTATATCTTAGGATGTATATATTAGGACTTATATTTTCATTGTGAAAATGAGATTCATTAATCTGCCATATTTAACTAAGACAACTACAACTGAGATAACTTCAACTTTAGCAACATCCTGTTTGCCAAATGTAACTGGGGCAGATTTAACTTTGCCAACAACCTTTTTGCCAAATGTAACTGGAACAACTAAAACTGTAAAAACTACAACTGTGCTAATAACGAAATTGGTTGAAGTCAGTTTCCAACAATTTTTCCATAAAAAAATGGTTGTGTCGGAAAGAGATAGTTCTTAAGATGAATGCGTACCTACCTCCTTACATAAATCATTTGTACAATCGACCAGAGGGATGATTATATGATTCTTTTCTCTCTCATTCTACATTTTAAATTTCACATTCTATACTTGTCTTTTCACTTATTCACAATTATTTATTTTGCACTAAGATTAATTTAAAAAATAGAAATGGTAGAATGTGAAATCAAAAATGTGTAATGTTAGACAAAATAATTCTAATCGACCCCCCGATAAATTCTTCAAAATGAACGTGTTTAAGATGTAACCTATACTTACATTAAGTTACCTTGCAGTTTTACCTAACTACTATTCTCTTAATTGATATGAACTAATCTTAAAAATTATTTTATATTTAAATGCATAATTTGTAATTTATTCATTTTTTATAAATCGAAAACCTAGAAAATATATTTTTAATTTACTATTTAGTCCAAGTCTAGATTCAATCCCTATATGGAATAAACTAAGTAAATAATAAATACACTCATACATTTTCTTAAATTATTTTCAATTGGCAAAAAAGGTTTTAAATTATTTACGCCACTAACAATTGAGTTTCATAGCCAAAGGCCGCTACTTTGCCTATAATAATAGTTAAATTGAAAATAAAATTCTCACTATTTTTTATTACAATCATGAATATCTTTTTGTTCAATCAGATGCAATCAACGTAATATGGCTTAACGATTTTTTATATCGTTTGATAAATGCTACAAAAATGGTAAATTTACATTGGCCTTATAGTTACCGAGAATAAAAAAAAACAGATATACTTATGGTAATAAATAATGAAAAATAAATATAATGTATGATGTATTTATCATTCATAAATGATCAATTTTATATATATGTATATTATATAATATGTATATTATTATTATATTATTTAATGATCAAAAATGACCATTCAATAATTTATTCATTCAAACTTTTTTTTGGTAATTTGGACAACATGTTCCCATCTTCAAAAGGAACTGGTTACTTATTGTTTTAATTACATTATAATGACGCCTTGATCATGTTTGTCTGTCTTTGTCATGAAAAACTTAATTTGACATATAACCCAAAAATAAAACTACCAGCTTAGAAATCGATTAGGTCGACGTAATATTATTAATTTTCTTTTTGCAAAATATAAAAGTTTGGCTTTATGAAAAGTTGAAGCTGCATTTTTCAAAAATTAAAACTTTTGCCTGATGGATGATTTTAATTATTTCTTGACTCAAAGTTCGATATTGTTATTATAACTGTTGGCTGAAGTTAGACGCTGAAATGTTAAAAAATGTAGAAAAGATTATGAAGTTATGTTAATAAAAATACACAAAGCAACCATTACAGTTGTGAATATGACCTCTGATAATCAGAAAACGTATTACTGGTAAAAAAAATCCCAAATGATATATATGACCTGATTATCAGATCACGGTGTTACCGGGGTACGTTAAAGTACCCAGGTAATTATTAATTAATTATTAATCAATAAGAAATTAATTATTAAAAAATTAATATTACTTTCACTTCACGTTAAAAAGGAATTCATCTGAGCCTGTGTGCAAAGAAAAAAACAATATTATCACTGATTAATAGCCGATGGAATTGTCATTGACTTATTATCTAATCTATAATAGTGAATTCATTCAGTCTCGAATATTTTTACGATTGGCAACATTGCTTAGAAAGGCTCATATATAAAAGGTTCGCTTAATTTCTAAGTTCAATTTTAATATAGAAAACAAATAATTTAATATATACGTACCAATGACGTAACTTTCTCAGATTACCATATAATTTCAAAATACACCACATCTATTTGCTGGCTGTTTCAATTGTACGTTTACTCATTAAAATTACAAAATGTGAAATTTCGATCATGAATTTGCAAGCATTATTAATCACATATGATTATATTGATCATTTTTTTTAAATAAAGTATCACAGTTGCATCTAAATACTAAAATATATTATCTTATTTATTGAATCACAGTATTGATCTATTATTCATTTTTATAATAATAATAACCATTTTATCATAATCATCATCATCGCAATCATCTTACGATATAACCATTTCTATAAACATCTTAAGCCTAAGAGAAAAATGTACTTCCTCATTTTTTCATAATAATAATACTTCTCTTTATCAGGGATCGAGTTAAAATTTGTAAATAAAAAAGACTTGCATTATTTTTCATCTTCTAACCAATATTTAAGAAGCAATAGAATCACAATTATGTGTGCTCGATTGGTAATTGCATTATTTATATTAAATTTTATACAAACTTTTTCGTTAAACCCCGAAATTTTGGTGAAAATACCCCAAGGACTTCTTAAAGGAATTAATTTAGAAACAAGAAACGGCAGAAAAATTTCAGGTTTTCTGGGAATTCCCTACGCAAAGCCTCCAATTGGGAAATTAAGGTAAGCATTATTCACACCTAAAGATTATTCTATATTTGAGGCTGCCACGAAGGGTCAAACTTCATTTTTTATTCTCAATTTTGAAAAAATTAAAAAGGATTTTGAATTTTCGATATAGCAGTTTCTATTCTCCTGCAAGGTGTATAATCTAAAAATAAATATTCAAAAGGTTCAGGAGCCCTCTACCAGCTGACAAATGGAAAGGATTACGTTTAGCTTACAAGGAGGGAAATATGTGTCCTCAATTGAAAAGTGAAAGATTGCTGGGTGATGAAAATTGTTTGTATTTAAACCTATATACACCAATTATAGAATTTAATTCAACTTTGGTGAGACTCAACATGATCTTAAATCTACCTTCAATTTTCCTAATAATTTTTTTTTATTTTATCTTATTTATATTCGTTGATTTTTTAAAATTAATTTTCCTTTTAAAATAAATAAAGGAAATTAAGATATTGAAAGTAAAATTCTGAAAAATAAACCCCCAGTAATAAGTTCATTATTTACTTTAATAATATTTCATCATCTTGAATCTGTTTCCAGATGAACTCAAAAGGAAATTTGTTACCAGTAATGGTATGGCTACATGGAGGAGGTTTCAAAACAGGAAGTGGCAGTCTTACTGTCTATGGACCAAATTATATTTTGGATAAAGATGTCATTCTCGTCTCCATCAATTATAGATTAGGAGTTCTTGGTTTTTTCACCACAGGTGATTTAGTAGTGCCAGGAAATATGGGATTGAAAGATCAAGCACTTGCTCTTAAATGGGTTCAAGAAAACATCCAATTTTTTGGTGGAGATCCAGATAAAGTTACAATTTTTGGGCAGAGTTCAGCTGGAGCTTGTGTCAATCTTCACGCTCTCTCAGATGCATCTAACGGTAATTTGATTTCTGGTAAAAAAAAAAACATTATTTTTAATTTTTCAGGGTTTTGAAAATTCCAGTTGAAACCCTTATACTTTCGGTCTGTGGTCTTTGTCCGTTCGTCGTATTTGGACCTTATTATTTTTGCACTTATGCTTTCGACCTACTTTAATCAACTTTTGTGATTCAATATTAATGTTCACATACAAAATGAATAATTTTTTGTAGGATTATTTCACCAGTATATTATGCAAAGTGGTACCGCATTTTCTGGATGGACATATCGAAAGAGAAGTCAATTTAAACCTCACATAAATCAGCTTGCTGATTACGTAGGATGCTCGGCAGTGAATTCTACAATTCTTGTCGAGTGTTTACGAGAAAAAAGTGTTTTCATATTGATTAAAGCCATTTTTGAAGACCCATTTGATTATAACAAAATAGTGTGGATACCAACAGATGAAATAGAATCGGAAGATGCCTTTTTGACAGACAGTCCAGAAAATTTAATTAAAAATAATAAAATGAAGGATTGCCCTTCCATGAGTGGCACAGTTATTGACGATGGATTGTCTACTACACTAAGTATTTCAATTTTTTATTTTAGTTCGATATTTCATTTCAATTCATTACCTATTTGATGAAAATAAATCTTCCCCCTGTCAGATTTTTATAGAAAGAAGAGTGATTATAGAACAATTAAAAATGGTCTGAATGAATATATTAATTCTACTTCTACATTTTATCTGGCACCTCCGAATGTAGCTAAATTTAGAAAAATAATTCTAGATTATTACTTTAATGAAAGTGTTCTTTCCAATAAAGATGAGGCATGTATATTTATATTTCATAACAACTAGCAGTATATATTTTTAGCAAAGATATTTGATTCTTTTCACGATATTGTATAATGCTTAAATATATATTCTAATTCATAAATTTGTTTGCTCCTTCAACAGCTTTTGAAAGGGTTTACAAAATTTGTAAGCGACAGTCGATTTATATATCCAGAATTTATTTTAGTAGAAAAAATGTCAAAAATGATAAGAAATCCTCTCTATTTATATTCATTTGGTTATCGTGGTAATGAAAGTTTGATTTCATTGCAAGAAGGCTTGGAAGAAAATATTGGTGTTACCCATAGTGAAGAACTTCTGTATCTTTTTCCCTTTGTGAATAATACCAATAAGGTAGATCAACAAATGATCAATTTAATGACTGATTTATGGACATCGTTTGCAATAAATGGGTAAATATTGTAGAATATATATAGAGAAGCTTTTAACATTCTAACTTTTAAATTATACCATCAGGTGATTTATAATGTTTTCATTTCTTTTGCAGTAAACCATCTTCCAATTCTTTGGACACTTCTTATCTCTGGCAACCATATTCGTCGGACAAGAGTTTTCTCGAAATTGGAGACATGATTAACAATAATGATATATCTGTAACTTTGAAAAGCAATTATTTCGCTGATCGATTACAAATTTGGAAAAAAAACTTTCCCATGCAATAAAAATCAGCTGTTGTTGCTGATTTTTTTTACAAAACGCTGAATGTTATCAAATCTGATCTTCATATATCCCGGCACTTGCAAGTGTAATATATTTTTAAATAATCTTAAAGCGGAAATAAGACATTTCTCTGACTTTATGTTCGAAATATATGTTTTAATAAATTCAATGAAGATTAAAAAATATTGAAACAAACTATGTATACTTATTTCTTCATGAGCATGCAGTGTACATTTCCTTTGTTTAACATTATTAATATATTACAACATTTCTGAGAAGAGAAAACTCAAATTTTACAATTATGCTTAATCAATTAGAACATTTAGGTGAAAAATGAAAAGATTTTACTGACTGATATTACTTGAGTAAGATATAAATCATGACTTTATCAATATTTATTTTTACTAACGTTGCTTGTTTAATGAAAAAATCATTAATCATTGTGACCTGAATGAATCTAGTGTAAAAAATACGGGTGTCTTCTGTCTGGTAAAATCTGGTCATTGAAAGATTCTCATGCTTTAGATATCCCTCGCCCCTTTTCACGCCACATTATTGTCAAAAGACCTCGCAGGACCGCCGTGAAAGAAGAAAAAGAAGGACGGAAACAGGTCGTGTAACAAACCGAAAAACAGGGTTTGCAGATTCAGAAATCATCCTATACTTTCCCCAACGAAAAAATCACATTTGTTTCGTTAAAAAATAGACTGTAAAAAACGAAGACTACATTTCTATTAATAAATTCCTGCAACTGTCAACTCAAGCTTCTTGAAATATTAGGTTCAACAATATCAGAAATCAATTCGGAATATAATAGCATTAAAGAACAAAGACAAGAAAAGATTATAGTACAAAATTTAGGAATATAAATATACAATAAAATACAAACCTAAAGGGCAAGTTTGTAATATAATACGTTAGAAAGGATTTACTAAGAATGTCTTCATAGTTTTTTAATTTGGTTGGCAGATGATCATAGCAGGTGACTAGATTTCAACTTACATGATTTATGCACAGTTCCCCCAAAATTCTCTTGCTCCTGGTCTTGTTCTTTTCAATTTTTCTTCAATTTTGCCTGCCACTATTTTCAATGTCCTTTCTCAAACAGCAATTTAATTCTTGAGATTATGAATTGGATTCACAATTAATCAATAAAGGTTCTTATAACCATCCGCAATTCGTAATTAGTTCAGCCCAGAAATGTCTTCTTCAATCATCCTCAATCTCAAGCACCTGGCCAGAAATAAACTATAATTCAATTCTTCCTATCAATACCTCAATAAATCTAAACCTAATTCTCCTGCTCATCATCTCCTTACCAAATCCAATCTCAATTTGCACACTCCAAAATCCTATTTCCACACCCTGAAATCCTAACACCTCACCATCGTTATCTCGAATCTCAAAGGCGTGTTCTCCAGAGTCATCAGCAACCGCTAATTAGAACGTGGAGTCTAAATAGCCAAGGGTCTTGGTACTGGTTACGTGGGTGGAGGGACAGACTTAGGCGGAGCCACTGGCAGTACCACCTTCTGCAGGAGAAGAACCTAAAGAACCAATAACAACATCACCAAGAATCATGTTCTCAATGGTACCAGGTCTTTTCTTCTCAAACACCCTTGGAAGAAGGCGGGGCCTTTCCTTTCCCTCGGTTTAACCTCTCAAACAGGCTCCCGGCTCCTCCGGTCACGCAGATCAGGAGCCTCAAGACCACTCTTGGGGACTTAGTTCGAGTCGAGACCCCGAACCTAGAACAGGTCCGCTCCTCCGTGTTCCAAAAATTCTTGTCTATCGTGTTTCGTGACCGTCGATCATCGACTCTCAATACACACCTATTCGTGACTGCAAAACAATCTGTGTTCTTGTTTGTTCACTAAGGTGGAAGTAAAAAAAAATCTGTTCAGTGTTCAGGACTTTGGCCTCTGATTTCAAAAAAACTACGCAAAAAGGAGTGAGTGCTTCTTTGGCACTTACGGAAGTTTTAGATGGCTGTTAGCACACTCAACATGGCACCATACTTCACTGGATATCCTTTTCAAGGTAAGATATTTGATAATGATAACAATTTTAATTTGGATTGTTTTAATAATTTCAAATTCTTCGAGTTTTTTCAAACTTCTTCAATCTCTTCAATATTCTTTCCCAAACAGATTATTCATTTTTGCGTCTAAGATTGCTTTCTTTATATCTTCTTCTATAATATATTGTTCTTCATTTTTGTTAAGATCAATTTATTTTCAGTCTTACTTTCTTCAATTTCAAATTGTTCAAATTATTTCATCTTGCTCTGAAATATTCTTCTTAAATCCTGTTGTTCTTGAGCCCTAATTTTAAATTCATTTTTCCAAATCAGAATCTACTTCTTTCAAGTTCTATTTCGACGCTAAAACAAAAAATGGTTTATGCTTCCGTCAACTAAATCTGTAGTTGATTCAATGCAACATTTTAGTCTTTCCATGAAATTTGGCTATACTACGCTTTTATTCATCGCCTTCTATTTTCTGTCAATTTTATCAATTTTTAGTTATAAATCTCGAACTTCACTCGGATTTTTTAATCTTGTTCTTTATTTTTAGCTTAAAATGTCATTTTTAGGTATATATTTCATATCATCCTTTAATATTTCTTCTTCAGGACAATATTAAATTTTTAGACGTAAATGTTTATTTGTGTATAATGTTAATGACTGTGACTAATAATAATTGAAACAAATAAGTATAGAAATTTTAGATCAATAAAATAACAAATAATACTCAGGTTATCAGTGTTTTCTAAAGCCGAAGAAATTGTATAAATTAGAGAGAATTTGAATTTGTTTCAAATTATGCAGGAGTTAAAAAATTTACATGAAGATTTTATGTCTCAATAATATGAAATTTAAATAGTTGATTTACCTCTTCGCCTTCTTGCTTCATAAATATTTTTTTTATTCACCAAGGTATTCTGCTCTATTTAAAACTGTTGTACAATAACCTCAAATGTTACCATTCTAAACATTTCTATTTTTTCTTGAAAGTACTTTTTCATAATGAAAACAATTATACAACAATCTTCTTAATATTTTTAGTAACATTTCAACAATAATGATGAATTCTCATATTTTACAAATGTTCCTGGAAGGAGACTCAGGGCAGATTTACAGTCCTTGTTAATGGTTTTACGATGCTTTTCGACTAAACTATCCGACGGATCTCATGATTTAGTAACAGCACCTTCGAAACATAAATCATTTTCGAGATGGCTTTAATTGTGTTTAAATAAAAAGCGGATTATTACACAATCCTTGAGGTCCTCGCCAAAATATCGTTTCCGTTCATAATATTATGCACTTTTTGTTCACTTCATACATGCGTGAAATTCAAACAAGAATAATGGTATATATAAGTATACCTTGAGAGGGCTGAGAATATAAATTATTTTAAGTACAATTATTATTATTTTTAAACTTTTCTGAACTTCGGTTTTATTCCATTTCCACTTGTGTCCGACGGATTTTTTTTATTCCAATCTTTACGAATTGAGAAATATCAATATTCACATTCGGTGGATCATTTTCTTCTCCTCATTTTCTACAAGTTCAAATCACATTTTTTTAAATATTAATTTATTTCAAAAAAGTTTTTTTTTCTCTCTGGGATAGACTTGAAGCCTCGGTAGAAAGAAAATAGGATCCACACAACTTTTGTGTCCATGAAGTTCTTATGATTAGTAAAAATCGTCCAAACTGTCAACAAAAATCTGAAAATTGAATTTGTGAAGAAATGTCAAAATAGTCGTGGTTATTTACTTTAAATCAACCTGAACTTCCAAAACGTACGTTTTGTAATCTATAGCTCACAATTAGAACTTTTGAACAAGGGTAAAAAAATGAATGAAAATTTATCAAAATGGCAAGCAGAAGATAATGAAAGGGCTAGAGTAGAGCCGGTAATATCAAACATTATTTTTAAATGAAAGCATAATTATTGTCAAAATTTTCTGAACTCAATTTTTCAATTTTCGTTGACACTGCAGTTGTTATTACAGCTCTTATTTCAAGCAGAAAAACAGTTGAAAAAATATAAATATAAAGAACTTTATGGAAGCAAATCTTGTATTGATTCTGCGTTTCAATTCTTGAGGAAATGTACAAAATGTTTTTATTTTGTGTGCTTATTACAGTCAATTATTTATACATTCATAAACATAAATTCATATTCAGTGGATCATTTTCTTTCATTCATTTTTATTTAATTTTCTGCAAGTTAAAATTACATTTTGCTATAAAGATATTCACTTCTTTAAACAAAATGTTCTATCGTTATGTGGAATAGAATTATTCAATGAATGTGCAAAAAATGGAAATTTTATGTGCTTACTACAATTAATAATTTACAAATTGAGAACTATTAATCCATATTCAGTATCATTTCTTCAAAGATCTTCATTCCAATCAAAAACAAATTTCCTTTCATTCTTTTAAGGATAGAAGTCATCTAAAAATCCAAAAATAATGCAAAAAACGTTTTCAATTTGCTCTAATTACCCACAAATCTTGATTGATTGATTTCTCGTTCCCATAGAGCCTAAAAAAGTGATTAATAGACCCGGCTAGATTTCTCTCTTATTCTTTTATCTCCTCGGGATTTTTTCCAATGGGGCGGAAAATGTCTAACAATAGAGAATAGGAAAAACTCGTGCGTTTGAGGGCATTTGAGAGTGAAACGACCCAATTTGACTTCTGAGGTTCGGTTAGGTGAGGTGTTAGGTGTTGAACACTGAACAGGTCTTCCGCACTTTGGGAGTAGTGCGGTGGGACCTTTAATCTTTTCGGCATTCTTTAATGGAATCTGAGGGGACGTTCTCGAGAGATGCACAGGTAGGTAATATAATGGGTATAGTATAGGTGCAAGCCACGATGGTGGGCGTTAGAGACGAGTGAAAGAGACAGAGAGAACTTCGGACGTGGGTCTGAAACCTAATGTCTGATATCGGATCGGCCGCGGGCGACGGCGCGTTGATTGAAGCCCTCGCAACTCGGTACTCACACCGCACTCTAAGTACATGTATCCACTCTTCGATATGTACTCCCACAACTCCGATATTCATTTTTGTCCAGTTTTATATTCAGTTTTCTTCATTTTTGTATTCATTTTGATTCATTTCGATCCTAGATTCTTTTTCAAGACATTTACCGACAATTCGAGCAATCTGGGGCAGCGTTTCCTAAACTACTGCCGGCGGCAAGGTCGCCTACCCGTGGCAGGAAGATGCGACTCTAGCCGAGGTCATCCTTTGCAGGCTTTCCCTGCCGTCGACAGTTGATCTTGGGTTCTTCTTTGTGCTAACTCTACTAATTTTTAGTCCAGGTTTGAGCCCTAGATATTGGTAAATGTCGGTAAGAGGAATCTTGAATAAAAAGCAGCCTATAACAGAATAAATTGAAGAAAAATATTGATCCTTTTTTTTTCCGGCAATTTCTGAAAAGGAGACCACCCTGCAAGTATGAGTAAAGGTGCATAAGGCGGGGAAATAATTTTGACCATGAATTATTGATAGGGGCAATTGATTCCGAACGATCATGTTAATACCCATGATTGGCGGAGCGATGTGACGCGATAGGTAGAGGAGATTCTGTTTTGAATGCGATGAACGTTCGCCGGTTATTATAGGGATTCCCTCAAGGCGCAGGGCTCACATGAAGGTTTGGATAAAAAACTAAAATGTGACGAAATAGATATTTCCTCAGTTAGCGCTGCAAAAGTAGGGATCGATTAAGTCGGTTTGCACGCTCGTTGCCAATCTTCATGCTTGACGCGTTATTGCATCGCTCCTGTTACCGTACATGGTTTCGGTAAATGAATTACGCCTCCTTAATTATATTTATATTATAAATATTTCCATGCTCATTATATATCTTCTGAAGAATATATTTTCGATTTAGCGAAAGTTAATATCCTGTGTGTGATCATTACTTAATAACTTACGCGCAATGTATTCAAAGTAATTAAAGCCGATCGTATTATGCAATTGAGGCATATGGTACCTTTGTTGTCTTTTTGTAGAAGTTCAAATGATTCAATTCATAATCTCGTGAGTAAACAATTTCTGTTCGGCTAAATAGAATAGAAAGCGTTATTCGCAGGGTTCTTGATCTGTCGCTGAAATTTGTCAATTGAAAGGATTTTAGAAAATTCAATTTTTCAAACGAATATTATTTAAAAACATTTTTAATGTTATTTTTGCAAAAAACTAACTATTCGAAGTAAAAGCTTTAATTACATATCATGAACTACAAGTTTGAAAAAAATGTAATATTTCTTAATTCAAAGATCCTCTGGATTATTAATTTACCATTTTGATTTTGAACACTTTTGAATTTCCAGAACCTAGAATTGTAATTCATACGCAGAAGCTTTGGACTACACTTTATAAAATTTGAATTTAGACCCTCATAGTTCAGATTACAGATAAGCATCATGCAATACAATCTGAAAAATTCGAAACCTTCATTTTTGGAACAATAGACAAAAAATTTGGTGTTCGTGAGAAACCCGCAAACTGTCAAGTGGAAGGCGTGGGGCTTGGAAGTGGGCGTCAGTGTATTTTGGGTCCTTTGGAGATTTTTGAGAGGGATTTTGTGTGGCGAAGAAAAATCTTTGGGGTCGATCGAAAATATGTGGATATGCCGCCTAAAGGTTACTTATACTCTCTTCGGAGGAGAAGAGGCTATCTCGCTTTGGGTCCAGTGCGCGCGCACCAAGTGTGCGGCAGGCGGCGCCTTTTGATCTTGCCTGTAATCCCGTCGGGCCCCGCGGCCTAACTGACGTCATTCCCGAGGTGTCCGCCATCTATATGAATATTTGCGTCTCCCTCTGTATACATACGAGTAATCCTTATGCACCGAAGAGTACACCCCCCTGCCTATTGATGGACTCGTTTATGTGTGTATATTTATGTATGAATCCAAGAAGTTCAGGCTAATACCAAATGAATGAAAAGTATATATCTTTGCATCAATTGAGGATTATCAATTTTTCAAGAGCGTTCTTGTACATAGCATTTTGAGCAAATAAAGAATTCGCACGACCTTCGTGTGTGCAGAAACAATAATAGAGTTTTTATACTTTTCTCTGGAATCATTCAAGATTTCCTTTCCGATTGGTTAAAGTCTAAACGAAAAAGAAAAGGTCTCAGAAAAGAGACAAATCAGATAAGGACTATTCTTTTCAGTTTCATTTCCTATTTTGTTGAAAGAGATACTAATCTTAATCGATTCGATAAGGAAGGCAAAGTTTCTGAAACAATGGCACTTTATCGTTTCCGACCACCGACGCAAAGTCAAATCCTCCTATTTTCTTTCCCGCCTTTTATTGCTTGAAGTAATTTTAAATTTGAATTAAGGAAAAGTTCAGAAATTCTAATAGAAATGTGTCGAAGCATTTGAAAGGTACACACATGTAATTACAGAATGACGTGTGTTGCCATTTATTGGAGAGTGAGACCAATCGACTCCGATTGATCGATTATCTTCGATATACACTCGATTGATATCCGACACTCAGCCGACATTCTACCGTCTTTAATAGCCTGTTAACATTTCTCTCTATTATTAAGACGTGTGATCACTGTTCAATACAGCCATGAAAAAAAGCTTTTCATGTAATTATCAATTTTTTCAATGAGGATTCTGATGGAATTGCTATTTGCATTGATATACAAGTTTGCAAGGAATAAGAAAATGATGAAGCTTATGTAAGATTCACTCTTGAAAAATGTGGTATTTATTCTATCGTTTGAACAGTATCTATCGGAGATTAGTTATCATCTATATCGATCTATGATGGTCAATGGGATTTTGTGTCATCAAATTATATCATTGATACGATTTGTTTCATCTTTAATAGCTGTGATTTGCGATCTATAATATATATAGTGTCATAATGTTTAATAAAATACAAGATAATTAGCTATAATTTCTAGGAACATCTGTATAAGATTTAATATATATGTTGAGGAAATTGATTGGAAACCTCTTAGAAAAAATCTGATAACACCAAATGTCATTATCAAGTCTATTAATACATTTGTACTGTTTTTGTAATATATTTAATAATATACCCATAATCTTCTATATATTTAACACCATTCTCAATATTATCTATAATTTCTTTATCAACAATGATCAAATCTGGAACATTAATATATTATCCCTAAACTCTGACGATAAAAAATATTTGAGATGATCAAATACCATCATTGACACTTTTTGATGTTATCAAATGCAATGAAAAATTCCAATATACCATCTGTACTATCCACCTTATTCTTAATACTGACAGCATCCATAATGCATATCATCTAATATCATTTAATACATTCATAAATACCATCTAATGTAATAGAAAAAGTCCAAAGTGAGAATCAATAATTGAAGACCTTTGCCAAAAAGCCACTAAAATATAAATTTCGATAAAAAGAAAACAAGAGAGTAAACGTAAATATGAATCAAAATCCTTCATTTTTCATGATACTTAGATCCAATTTTGACAGTGTGATAAACGTTCATGATTTTGCTTGTATTTCTGTCTACTGAAGAGTTTTCTGATTAACTTTATTTTTTTATTTGTATAAATTATCGTCTGCCAATAGAAAAAGCTCTTATGTCCTTTATTTTTACATTCAAATTGACTTTTCTGTTCCGTTTCTGGATCTGAAAGTTGTTTTGCCTCCAAAGCTTCAAGGATCTTGAGAATAAGAAGCGCTAGGCTTTCATGTATGGAAGAACCAAGTCCTGAAGAAGTGAAGAAGAAGCAGGTTTACTGCTGGCAGCAAAACCACGGCCGTAACTTCTGTCGGATGGACGAAAGGTCCGTCTGTCTGTCTGTTTGTCCGTGGCCGCATTATAATATCGTGCGAAGCTATGGGGTTGTCGGCCCTGCACGCGAGCCGCATCTCATTCGCTTCTTTGCCGCGTGGCCCAGCGCATAATATTTGTTTGACTTCGTAATTATAATTAAGTTAATTAAGAGGGACCTAATTACCCGTAATTAGGTGTGCGTTTGAGCGGCACCTTGCGTGTCCTTCTATTTTTTGTCCCGCATAGTTTTGCCTTTTACGACCAATGTACCTTTACCTTATTTCGCGAAAATCCTGCTCTCGACGCGAGAAAGCAAAGAGAGAGGCGCGCCATTAAGAATTATCCGCGAATTATTTTTAATACCCATGGCATTAATTAATTCCTTTGGTCGGTCTGATTTACTCGAAAGACGAGAGGTTTCATTAAAATTCAATTTTTGTTTTTTGTTTGTTGCAGGACAAGGAAGAGTGAATCAACTCGGTGGAGTCTTCATAAATGGACGACCACTTCCGAATCACATTCGACTAAAAATTGTCGAAATGGCAGCTGCTGGTGTGAGGCCGTGTGTCATTTCGAGACAACTTCGAGTTTCTCATGGTTGCGTTTCAAAAATTTTGAATCGTTACCAAGAAACTGGCTCAATTAGACCCGGAGTTATTGGAGGGAGCAAACCTCGAGTGGCTACACCGGAGGTTGAGTCAAAAATTGAAGATATGAAAAGACAAAATCCAGGAATGTTCAGCTGGGAAATCCGGGAAAAATTGATAAAGGTCAGTTGATATGTGAAGCTTGACGATGATAGTTCTTGTTGTTCCTTAATTTTTTGGGGTTTTGGGAATTATTATTTCTAAGAATTATATTGTTTCAATCGAAATAAAATAAAAAATTTCAATCAAAATAATACTAACGAGTCCGATATGGTATTGCCAGCAGGACGGTGTTTGCGACAAGACATCAGCACCTTCGGTCTCCAGCATTTCGAGGTTACTCCGTGGACCATCAAATCAACTAAAACCCGGTGATGATCCTCGCAGAAATCATTCAATTGATGGCATTCTCGGTAAGTTCTTAATTTTTTTCACCTCTTTTCTTCCAATAAATAAGAGTTGCGCAAATTACTATCAAAATTTAAACTCAGTGTTTTATGACTTCCATTAATATTCCTTTGACATAATGACATGCTATAAAGAAGTAATTAAATAGTTATATTAAATTCACTTTATACCAACAAATTTTCCTTGATGATACACATTTAATTATATTTTTATCGAGTAGAAAATCGCGTTATGAGAGGTTGTTTCGAAACATGTAGGCACGGTTTGAGTTTCTTATAGTCCTTCGCACGATCGAGAATTAAGCATAATTATAGTTCGCCCGAAATTAAGTTAATTAATTTAAGGTGAGCGATAACTTGCATGTTTGATGTCTGCATATACTGCAACTCTCTGAAACGTATTCATACTGTGCGTGTTTCTTTGATGATGACAGATAAATCTAACAGAGTTAATTTATATGGAATCTCAACAAAAAAAAGCATACATTATATGTACGAGCTTCCTGTCAGTATCGAGTAATTTTTCAAATACTTTCGAAGAGGGATCACGAAAATATAGATCCTTTCGGCACTCGCAAAGGAATTCGCTTGTTGTTTTTTTTTCTTCAACGCCACGAAAAGAACACCGCGAGAAATATTAGGCGTCCTGCGGCGCGTAGATGTGTCGAGTTTATTATCTTGTCGGGTAGATTTGGTTTTGATTAGATTAGTTGGACTACAAAAAGAAAAAGATTAAATTCACTTTGATTTTACCAAAAAAAAAACACTCAAAATTCATCACATAATAATCGTGGTTCCGGTGGTTGAGAATTTGAATGGATCGAAGTGGTATTTTCCTTGAAAGAAGTGTAGTAGGAAGGACGTTTCCCGGCTCTCGCTTGAGTGGTTTGCGTAACAATCGCTGGGATCATAAAGAAATCGAGTACTTAATTTTCAAGCGAGCTAAACCATAGTCATAGCCACTGTCCAAGAAACCGCGGTAGGAGGGGGTGGGGCAGTAGAATTACGGGCATTCCTATCTAATTCGGGGTGTCGTAAGCGACGGTGAATTTCTACGAAAGAATCGTCCAGGCCAGGTCCTAGAGAAACTATAGCAGGTAGAGATGAGGCCGATGAAGAAGGGCAAGAAACGACTGAGAAAGATGATAGACTGCGGTGGGAGACATATAGAACGTGCGGAAGAGGAAAGAAGAAGTAGGAGGAAATCGCTGCGTGTGGTCCATAAAGAAGAAAGGTGCTTCTTTCATTCTTCATAACCCAATTTTGTAAAAAAAAAGTCATCAACTGGAATATGGAAGATTCACTGTTATCAATCCAAAATCTCTTGTTCCGTTTGCTCAAATCTTAGAAAAAAAAGACCTTGCGGAGCTGAGGACCAATTATAACCGGAAGAAAATTGAATCTCGATGAAGCAGGTGATGCATTGATTTAAGGACTGTGGTTAGGTTAATGAAGCGAGGAATCGTTGGTGGAGTTTGCGGTTCAAGGGATTGAGATGCGCGACCTCCCTCCCCTTATGGCCGCGGGAAGTTTATTATTCCTGGACGGTAGCTTACAGATGAAGGGGCGGTAAAGATACAGCTTAAGGGACGGAGTGTTTGCTGGTCTGCTGGTGCTGAAGGGTCGCAGAAAGCGTCGTAAGGTCTCAAGAAATCGTTAGGTATGCTTCGCGAAGCGTCGCAAGGATTTACGACCTCGCGCAGTCTTTAATCTTACCAGCAGACCGCCAACTCGATGCTCTTGATTTGCGCTCATTCTGGGTAGTCTTAGACCTAACCTGCTATTGATTTAGGTGCACCCTTTAGTTCACTCCCTTCCTATGCAGCAGTTGGCAGTTCAGTGATCAAGAAAGATGTTTCAGATTGTTTATTGGATTTCGTATTGAGACAAAGTAGATTATAGGATGTAGTATCGTAATGTTTATTACCATCGTCGATATCAACTGTAGCAGGTGATCTACAACACGTTTAGGGCACAGTATCTATTACGACGTATAATGTGTACCGATCGTGATCCAAAATATTAAGCATCATCATCTATGATATCTAATCCCTCTCTTGGCAATGTTATTCCTTTGTTTTTCTTATTCCTTAAATATTAAGGGATTCTTTTTCCTTGCCCGTGCTTCTACTAGGATGATGGATCAATTGTCATTCATAACTCGAAAATAAAACATCTAATGTTTTTGTTTTCATTGTTATTTCTGTGTTTTTCTTACCTTTGAATATTAGAATATTATTATTATATTATTTGAATATCTGTAATACCTATTGCATTATGACCATCGACCCCATCTTCCTTCTCCAACTATCCTTTCAGCCCTTAGAAACGGTCAATCAGTTTCGTTTGCTGAACTGATGTCATCACTTTCTGAAATTTTGAGCAGTTTTCATCCCCCGAAGGAGATTTCTAGAGTTGACAGGTCACGAGGGAATTCGTTAACGACGATGTCCAAGCCTGACGGAGTATTTATATTTGAATTATCGCGTGGCTCGTTCGGTTCCGTTCCGCATCGTCCTTCGTTTTAGCCTCGGGAAGGATGGGACATGTCAAAGAACTTAATTCTTGTGGCGGCCCCTAATTTCTCCGGTGTTTTAGTTTAGTATAGGTTAGGCTGGCACGGCTGTAATCAGGAGGGATTTAATGGTGGGTTGCCTGGCCTGGCGTGTGAACTGTGGGCGTACACCACTCGCTTCCTATCTTCAGTATCTGACGTCTAGCACGTGCTGGACTGAAACACTTATGTCGATACGCACTCGCCATTACAACCAGTACAACTAGAAACTCCCTTCATTGTAACCACTCCCTTTCAGAAGGAAAAATTATCTCCGTAGAAATTTTCCATCGAAAATTCCAATTCGTTCATTTAGCTTTAAAATTTAGAGACTACTCTTCATTGTCTAATAATTTGGTATCATGTTTTTGTTAAAGGTGGTAGTAGTGGTGATGAATCCGAGACTGAAAGTGAACCTGGAATCGCTCTCAAGAGAAAGCAACGCAGAAGCAGAACAACATTCACAGGGGAACAGCTTGAGCAGCTTGAGGCTGCTTTCCACCGAACCCAATATCCGGATGTATATACGAGAGAAGAACTTGCTCAAAAGTAAGTATTTAACAATGATGGATTTGGTTTAAGGAATATTTTTCATTAAGGAACTCCTATAAAGTTTGTTTGGTTATTTGTTCCAGGACTAAGTTGACAGAAGCGAGAGTTCAGGTCTGGTTCAGCAACCGAAGAGCAAGATTGCGGAAGCAAATCAACAGTCAGCAAATCAACGCTTTCAATACCATGAGTCTCCAGAGTTTTCAGACTCAGCATTATGGTAGCAGTGCCGAAAGCTACCAAGGCTATGGCCAAACGTCTGTCGCTGCTGCAGCAGCCACCCCTACTTATCCTCAACATTACAATTATAGTGATAACTACTATACGACCCAGCAACAATGGCCCAGATCGACTGCTGATAACTACGGGTAAGTTTTAAATTTGAATAAAGATTCAAATTCCTTTTATCTCTATTTGTTTCTTGATCGATGTTTGAACTCCCGCTCGTTTCCCGCCTTTGTTTTAATTGCCGGAAGGGTTTTGAATAATGACGACATCCAGCGCGGGAATATTTAAACTGTAAAAGCCAAAGATAATAGATTAGCAACTTTCTATGGGATTTTTTTTTTGCTCTGGTTGTATGAAACGTGACTGCTGCACGTGTGGCGGAAATGGGACTAAGGGCCCCCCATAGAGAGGACGAGGCCTGGATCGGGCGGGTGGCTTGAAAACGTAAAATCGCGCGACCGGCGACGTTTCTTGGAGCAAGATGAGACATCAGGGCGCTGGAAACAATTAATTCAGCCATTGTGGAGTAATAACAGGTTGATGTCGGCAAGGGGCCTCGACTGCAGTATCCCAAGTGAGCAGATTCAGTCAAGTTGGGTACAGTGAGATCGCTTGTGGTTGGGCCCCTCGCCGGTGTGGTCCGCAATTATGTTGCTGGCTTCATAATAAAACGCTACCGGCTAATAATCCACTCGAGTCCGGGTCTACCCGCTATTCCAGTACAGGTCGACTAACAATAAGTTAAAGGCCGTGTCAAAGATCTCGATTGAACAAGATACCTTTTCAAATATAGGCCTATTTTTAACAATTTAATTGTTTGTTTCATTGTAGTATTATTTTATTATGTATTATTTTAACTTTGGGTTCTGATTACGGTATTTTTGATGATGAAGTTGTATCAGGTTAAATGAGTTTATTAATTTGTTGGAGAAGAAATACGTTGTAGAATCTGTTTTATGGAATGGACTGTACCGTTCAATCGAATACACCTGCTGAGAAACACCTACCAATTGGAATTACGTATTTTGCCCTATCACGTTCTTGCCACTGAGGTGTACTTACTACTCAACACACGCACACCTTAACTTCTGTTTCGATTATTCAATTCCCAACAATCAAACCTAATAGCCCCCCGAGGCGAAAATTAATTCTTCTATCATTAGCAAACAATTTCCTTTACATCATCTGGAATTATTTCTCCAATCTTTTGACTTGAATACTTCACAAAGTTATTTTTATATAGCGAAGGAATTCCAATTGCGATTGCGAGTCGTGTGTGTTTAAAATAGTCAAATAAATAAAAGGGAGCAAATTTTAAGGGCCATTGACCACCTTGCTGTGCCGAAATCGTCAAAGTGCCGCTGACTCTATTGGATATCGGCTTGTAACCAGAACTCTTTGATTATAGACCGAAATGCCCCTAACTGAAAATGGTCAGCACTTTGAAAAGCGTGGTATTCTTTTACTCTTCACTAATTTTCTTCTCCGAGAAAATAAATCTATAAATATCTCAAATGAAAATAGTTAAAAATTGCGAAAGAGGATAGGTAAATAATTTTATCTTCCCAGTGTTATTAAGACTATAATGAAAATGAATTATGCATTTCCAGTTATTGCCTTTTAACTCTGCATTGGAAATTATGTTAAAATCTTTGATGTTTGAACCTTCCTCTATGTTTCAATGCTTTTCCTTTAATATTGAAAATGTTTCAATTTGTTTTCTGGTAATAAAAGATGAAAGTGGAGATGGGAGGCGTACTTGGAAGTAGGCACTATAGGCTTTAAGAAAATTATTATACCAGAAGGGTTACGAGCGAGGAGGAGATTTTGCGATCGTTTTATGTAGTTTGTAAAAACTCACAAGCTTGCCGCCTTTTAATTTGGACCCTGACCATTTCTGTTTCAGACTCTTCAACGCCTCCCACTACGGTGGCAGTAACCTGGCCTCGAATTTGGCCTCCAGCAACCTGAATTTGGGAAGCCTGGGAGGCAGTGTTAGTCCGACGACAGCTACCAACATGAGCACGTGTATGATTCAGGGTGCCTCTTCGGGGGTTCCCACTTCCGGAATGGGACACCATCACGTGACCCCCCACAGTCCAAGTGAAGCCAAAAGTGGATATCCCTATTTGGGAGGCATAGACTCTCAAGTTTGTGGCAGAGTTCACTGAAAATTTTGTCTGAAATGAAGCCACCTTATGTTTTTCATATTAATGTTGATTTCTTTATGGGGCTCTACAAATAGTCGCTTTTTTAACCCTTATTATACTTAGCATTCTCCCTAGTCACCTTTTGTAGAACCATTCAAGTTTTGTTCAAATTAGAAGTTCCATTTGTGAGATAAACCATATTTCATAAAGTAGCCCCTTATTAAAATCAAGTAGGATATTTTGTAAATAGTTATACATAGATGTTAATCATCTCATGTCGAAAAATCCTTATGTAAAAAGGCTAAAAGCGATGGATCTCATTGGTTTTGAACTGTACAATTGTTAGTATAATTAGGATGAATGCCTTCTGATCAAAATTTGAAAAAATTTTCCTCTATTTTGTACAAAGATTTTTTAAGATTAAACCCAGTGAAAATAAATCCTAAGTATTTATAATGCTGCGTCGCCTGATAGATTAGATTGCTGGCTGCAAGAAAAATAAGAGTCTTTCGGAAATTGTAATTCCAATGCTAAGTAATACATTGAGTGAGAAATTGGAAGTTTTTAAATCTGTTTCCAAGTGTGGCCATGATGTTCAACTTTCTTACGAGCCTTAAAATGCCTTAAATAGAATTAATGCCTTAACTTATGTTTAGAATCCAATCACCCTTCAGGATTATTCTCGAGCCTTATCAAATAAGACTGTACATACTCAATGAATAAGAAGCAAACATTTCATTTTTACGACTTTTTTCTGTACTATTAACTTCACAGCTGATATCCACGGCTATTTTTGTATTAATTTGACTATATTTAATCGGCCAGTTGTATTGTAAATATAGAAAGTAATTTTATATTCGGTGCATGCAATGTTTTGCGAATTTACATAGTTATATTATGATCTGTATGATTGAATGTTACGCAATAAAAACACTTTCGTAAATCTCTTGTTTGAATCGACATCCCTTTTCCCATTTTTCTCCGGCAAAACTAAAAACACTTTTCTGTTTTACTTGTTTACTGATTTACTTGTCCTAATAAATCGAACCTGATTTCATATATAACATAAAAAGAATGATAAAATTTTTGAATAAGACTAAAAAAGTAATTGAAAGAAAATACCATGATTTTTTTTAATATTCTAAAAATCTCGAAGTTTCAAAATTCAGGATGAGCAGTCAAATATTTTTCATATAATTTTAGCATGAGGTTCCGACATTTCGTAGATGCAGCCAAACATTTTACATGTTTTTAAAATAAATCAAATTCATTTTATAATTGTTAAAAATATAAGTTTAATTGGCTTTTAGCTATTTAAAAAAAAACATTCAACCATCTAGAGAATTAGACAAATTTTTCAACAAATTGCCAAATTTGAATTTATGCAAGGGAAATTCATATTCCTTTTTGAAGAACCTTTGATTCTGAATATTTTTTAATTTGTAATTTACAGCCCAAAATTTCACAGATGCATTTAATCAAATTTTCAAGATTTTATTTTAAAATCTTAGTTTCTGTTACATTAGTCTCTACATCAAGAATGACATTCCTAATTTTTTTTTAAACATAAAATATATTAAAATATATTTGCCTTGATTCACGTCAAATGACAAATGTTTTATAATAAAATAATTTTAAGCACCCCAGTGTTGGGCCTTGAAATGAGACAAATTTTGCCTAAATTCAAACAAACTTTCCTCGAATCCAGAACAATCTGACTGAATTTCAGTTCAACAATTTAAGATGCAATTTGTGTCGATTCAACAAAATGTTTTGTTAGTTTTAAATAACGTTTTGCTATGCTAAGGAGAAATGGTTAAACGTCAAACCTACAAAAAAATGTATTGTCCAAACCAAACACTTTTCTCAGTGTGTACGCAGGAAAAAAGTGTACTTAAAATACCTAAAAAACCTTAAAATTTTTGGCAGTAAATTCATTTAACTTTTTTGGACTAAAGAAAAATTAAACTCATTTCAAATAAAATTTTTCATAATTTAAGACTTAAATCCAGACAAAAAGGTCCGTGAGCGGAGTTTCACGATTGGTTTTCTTCAATATTGGTTTTCTTTCCAAAATCGGAAACTTTGTTGTCTTCCTTAAGTCGAAAATTTTGTTTTTAATTTTTTTTTCTGACTTTTGATAGCCGAAGTTCTAGTATTATAGTAATCTAAAAAAATAGTATTTTTGAAAACCCCTTAAAATATTGTTAATTCTTTAAAATCTTTAGAAATGCCTTGAGATATTTCAAGATCTCTACATATTTTTGTAATTCTTTGAAATCCCTTAATTCTTGTAAGTATACTATTTAAAATTTCAATAAAATATTATAAAATTCCTTGAAATCCCGTGAAGTTACAGTAAATCTGAGGATATTCCTTGAAATTCTTTGAAGTTTTTCGAATCTCTTAAAACTTCCTTAGAATCCTTTCAAATACTTTAAAATATTTACAGTCCTTTGAAATATTTTCAAAAAAGCCCACCGAAATTATTTAAAGCTCTTAAAAATTCGTTGGAATCTTCTGAAATATCTTAAAACCTGTAGAATTCTTTGAAATCTTGTCAAATTTTAAAAACCTTTGGAAATAACTTGAAATCTTTGAAAATTTCTTCAAATCTTTGGAACGTTTGGAATACCTCAATATTAGTGAATAAATTCTTTGACATTTCATTAAAATATCATAAAGTCCCTTGAAACTCCGTAAAGTTACATAAAATGTGATGATATTCCTTGAAAATTATTTCAAATATTTAAAAATCTCTTAAAATCCCGTAAAGTTACATGAAATCTGATATCTCTGACATTGTTTTCTGATGCTTTTAAAGCGTCTACTATCTCGTCTGTTTCATATAGCATTTCACATTTGCTGTTTCTCATGCTGACAAACTCTGTACTTTTACTTTTGTTCATCTCTTCAAATATTAGTTTCATGGTTCCTTGAAAGTCGTTTTGTAATTTCTTCTCTTCTTCTGTTCTGATTTTATCTGAACTTTCCTTAACTAGTCCTGTCATGTTTAACGTTCTCTCGTATGCTTCTTTCTTTTCTTTTTGGGCTGCCTTAATTTCATCATTCCACCATGCATCACCAGATTTTCTTCCTAC
>JAABKJ010002551.1:0-27812 GCA_011634705.1 Andricus grossulariae | reverse complement strand
TACACTTTTACGGTAAAATTGATACAAATATTGTGAAATTGTACTGTTAATCGCTGCAAGTTCACAATAAACTTGTAGAATTAATGCATAAATCATAGTAAGACGTTTACAAACTAACTTGCAATTTTCAACCACTTTTTTTACAGTGTAGGAAGAATTAGACGACATATGAACTAATAAAATTGACAATTTTTGATAAACTTCAGAAGGTATTACAAATTTGTTTATGAGGTAATAAGATATTCCTTACCAATAAGCTAATTTTTCCTTATTCCATTTCCATCAAACATCCATCATCTTCCTTCCCTCAATAAATTGTTTCATTACATTCACAAAAAGAACCAGAAGAAATATAAACCAATAAAATTGACAATTTGAAACAAATGTTATTAGGTATCGCGAATCTTATTTTCAAGCGATGAACTATTCCTGAACGAAAAGTTGATCATACTTTATTCATTTTCTATTAGACACTCATCATCTTCCTTTTCCTTCATAGAAATTCCGAATTAATCATATCGAAAGAACCAGAAGACTTATGAATCAATAAGATTGAATATTGCTAACAAATTTTGTAGATTTTACTCAAATGTCCTTATTAGGCGATCGACGTGACCAACGAGTGAATCATGCTTTATCCTTGTTCATCAAACATCCATCATCTTCCTTACAAAGAAATTCATTTATATTCACAGAAAGAATTAGATAACATATATATTGATAAAATTGGCATTTTTTGACAAATTATAGACAAATTTCTTCATTAGGTAATAAGGTATTCCTTACCAATAATTGTGTTATACTTTATTCCTTTTCCATTAAACATCCATCATCTTCCTTTCCTCAAAGAAGTTGTTCCATTACATTCATGGAAAGTACTAGAAAACATGTAAACCAATAAAATTGACAATTTTGGACAAATTTTAGAAGGTATTACAAATTTCCTTATTAGGTGAAAAGGTATTCCTTGCCAATGAGCTAATTATACCTGATTCAATTTCCATCAAACATCCATCATATTCCTTCCCTCCAAAGAAAGTCTTTCCATTACATTCACGGAAAGAATCAGAAGACATAAATATCAATGAAATTGACAATGTTAAACAAATTCTAGTATGTATTACAAATTTTCTTCTCAGGCGATGAAGTATTCCTGACCGAAAAGCTAATTATACTTTATTTATTTTCTATTAAGCATCCATCATTTTCCTTGTCCTCCAAAAAAATTTCGAATTAATCATATCGAAAGAACCAGAAGACTTATGAATCAATAAGATTGAATATTTTGAATAAATTTTTGTAGGTTTTACTTAAATGTCTTTATTAGGAGATCAAGGTGACCAACGAGTGAATCATATTTTATCCTTGTTCATCAAACATCTATCATTTCCTTTAGATTCACAGAAAGAATTAGACGATACATAAACTAATAAAATTGACAATTTTGGACAAATTTTGAAAGGCATTACAAATGTCCTTATTGGGTAATAAGGTATTTGTTACCAATAAGCCAATTATACCTCACTCCATTTCCATTAAACATCCATCATATTCCTTCCCCCCTAAGAAATTGTTCCATTACATTTACAGAAAGAACCAGAAAACATTTGAACCAATAAAATTGACAATTCTAAATAAATTTCAGTAGGTATTACACATTTTCTTCTTAGGTGATAATGTGAATCATACGTTATTCTTGTTTTTCAAACATCCATCATCGTCCTTTCAAAGAAATTACATTACATTCATAGGAAGAATTAAAAGACATATAAATTAATAAAATTGACAATTTTGGACAAATTTTAGAAAGAAGTACACATTTCCGTATTAGGTGATCAGGTATACCTTATCAATGAGCTAGTCAATTATACCTTATTCCATTTCCATCAAACATCCATCATATTCCTTTCCTCCAAAGAAATTGTTTCCAATACATTCACGGAAAGAACCAAAAGACATATAAACTAATAAAATTGACAATTTTAAACCAATTTTAGTAGGTCTTGCACATTTTCTCCTCAGGTGATAAAGTAAATTATAGTTTATCCTCGTTAATGAACATCCATCATCTTCCTTCCAAAGAAATTACATTACATTCATAGAAAGAATTAAAAGACATGAATTTATAAAATTGACAATTTTGGACAAATTTGAGAAGGTATTACAAATTTCCTCGATATGTGATAATGTATTCCTCACGAATAAGCTAATTATACTTTATACCATTTCCATCAAACATCCATCATATTCCTTCCCACCAAAGACATTGTTTCCACTACATTCAAAGAAAGAACCAGAAGACATATAAACCAATCAAATTGAAAATTTTAAACAAATGTTACAAGGTATTACAAATTTCTTTATTTGTTAATAAAGTATTCCTGACCAATAAGTTAATTATACCTTATCCCTTTTTATTAATCATACATCATCTTTCCCATGAACAGTGTAATAGGTTTAGCAATGACATACATCAGACTAAAAAAGACCTCAATGATATTAAGAAGGTCCTTGATTGTCAACTTTGTGAAAGATAAGTGCTCTCCTCATGAAATAAGAAACCAAAGTCAAAAATAAGTGCTTAGTAAAATAAAGAAGTCAATATGTCGCAGTTAAAAGAAACCATCCATTTTAGTTAGTTCTGTAGTTGTTATAGTGTTCTAGATTTGACCACTTGGAAAGATAGTGTGGTCCATCAATAAAAAATGGACACATTGAAAATTGTTTAATTAAATTAATTAAATTTTGTATTTTTTAATTAATTTTACTAAGGACTTATGTTTGACTCTGGATTTTTCTTTCCTGACGAGGAGAGCATTTGTCTCTCGAAACGTTCACAATGAAGGATCTTCTTAATATCATCGAGGTCTTTTTTTGCTCTAAAGTATTTGATTGTTATGATACAAAAATATCCTGATTAGGCGATTAAGGTGACCAGCAAGTAAACCTTAATTTATTCCATTTCCATCAGATATTCATCATCTTCCTTTCCTCCAAAGAAATCTATTAAACTCACAATAAGAATCAGAAGACTCATTATCCAATGAAATTAACAGTTTTGAACCTATTTTAGTAGTTTTTAACAACATTTTCTCATGAGTGATAATGTATTTCCGACCAATACGTTAATTATACTTTATTTCTTTTCCATTAAACATCCATCATCTTTCGTATAAAAAGTGTTATAGCAATAGGTATAGCAATGACGTATTTCAGACAAAAAAAATCGATGATGTTAAGAAGATCCTTGATTGTCAACTTTTCGAAAGATAAATGCTCTCCTCATCAAGAAACAAAAATACAAAATCAAAAATAAGTGCTTGGTCAAATTAAAGAAGACAATATGTCGCAGTTAAAAGAAGCCATACACTTAAATTCTCCTCTCGAGTTCTGTAGTTCTTAGTGTTCTAGATTTGACCATTTGGAAAAGTAGTGCAGTCCATTATTAAAAAATGGACACATTGAAAACTGTTTAATATAATCAATTATTTTTTTGTAATAATTAATTATTAATTTCACTAAGAACTTATGCTTTACTTTGAACTTTTCTTTCCTGATGGAGATGTCTCTCGAAACATTGACAATAAAGAATCTTCTTAATATCATCAAAGTCTTTTCAAACTTTTAAAAATGAAATGCATTTTATCACTGAGACGCATGAAATTAACTTTGAAAAAATTTTAGTAGGTTTTGCAAAATGTTTTCATTAGATGATAATGTAATCCTGACCAATTAGTTAATTATACTCGATTCCTATTCTATTGAACATCCATCGTCTTTCTTCCCTCCAAAGAAAATGTCCCATTACATTGACATGAAGAATCAGAAGACTTATAAGCAAATGAAATTGAAATTTTTTCAACAAATTTTAAAAGTTAATACAGAAATGTCCTTATCAGGCGATTAAAGTAATTAATAAGTGAATCATACTTTATTCCATGTCCATCTAACATCCATCATCATTTTCCTCTACAAAGAAATTATTCTATTACACTCACAGAAAGAATTAGAAGACTTATAAATCAACAAAATTTATTATTTTAAACAAATTTTAGTATATGGTAGGTATTCATAAAGCAAAACTAGAAGACTCATAAACCATTGAATTTAACAATTTTGGAAAAATTTGAGTAGTTGTTAAGAAAATTTCCTCAAAAGTCTTACATTCGAACTGAATTAATAGAAGCCAATAAGAAAATCTAACAATTTTTAATTGAAAGTTCTTTTTTTTTTAATTAAAAAGTGTACCATTATATTTTTGTTCAAAATTTGCACTACTTTATTCCAAATCAAACAATTTTATTCAAAAGTCAGTCTTTTTGGCTGAAAATTCAACTTTTTTTTTAAAAAAGGTCGTCTTTCTGGTTTGGAAAGTCATCTGTTTTTTTTTTGAGAATTCAACTATTTGGTTGACAATTTATATTTTTGTTGAATTCAAAAGTTTCTTATTTGAAATTAAAATCATTTTTGGTTGAAATATCAATTTTTATTTTTTATTTAGAATTATTCTTTTTTGGTTGAAAATTTATTTGTTTTGTTGAAAATTCGTCTTTTTGGATAGGAAACTCGTCCTTTTGGTTTAAAAATTCACCTTTCAGTAAAAAAGTAATCTTTTTTGTTTTAAATTGAAGAGTCTACTTTTATATTTTTAGTTCAGAATTCATCTCTTATTGGTTAAAAATTAAATTATTTCGTTGAAAATTCATTTATTCGGTTGAAAAGTGATTTTTTTTTTGTTTACAGCTGAAAATTAATCTGTTTTGGTTGAAGATTCAACTATTTTGTAGGAATTTCATCTTTTCTTATTGAATTTAACAATTTTTCATTCTAAATTTAATTTTTTTCCTATTGCAGTATCAACTATTACATTTTTTGTTGGAAATTCGTATTTTCTTATTGAAATTTTAACTATTGGGTTGAAATTTCAACTTTTTGGTTGAAAATTCATCTTTTTCGTATCAAATAGATTTTATTGGTTGGAAGTTCATGTTTTTTTGATTGAACATTTTTTTTGTTTTGAAAATTTGATTATTTTGTGGAAAATTCAACTATTCTTTTTAAAATTAATTTTTTTTTCGGTTGAGAGTTGAAAATTAATCTGTTCTGGTTGAGGATTCAACTATTTCTTAATAAATTCATCTTTTCTTATTTTAATTTATTTTTTATTTAAAATTTCATATTTTTCTATTGAAGTATCAACTATCACATTTTTTCTTGAAAATTCGTATTTTTTTTGTTGAAATTTCAACTGTTTGGTTGAAAATTCATATTTTTGGAATAAAATTATTTCATTTGTTGAAAATTCATCTTTTTTTATTAATTTTTTTTTTAATTTGATTATTTTGTGTAAAATTCAACTATTCTTTTGACAAGTGATTTTTTTTTTGATTGAGAGTTAAAAATTAATCTGTTCTGGCTGAAAATTCAACTATTTTGTATAAAATTTATCTTTTTTCATTAAATTTAACTATTTTTCATTCAAAATTTAATTTTGTTTCTATTGAAGTAATAACTATTAAATTTTCTGTTGAAAATTCGCATTTTTTTGGTGGAAATTTCAACTGTTTGGTTGAAAATTTATCTTTCTGGTATAAAATTAATTTTATTTTTCAAAAGTTCATCTTTTTTATCTATTATTTTTTTTTCTTTTGCTTGAAAATTCGATTATTTTGTGGAAAATTTAACTATTCTTTTGAAAAGTGATTTTTTTTTGTTTAGAGTTAAAAATTGTCTGTTTTGGTTGAAGATTCAACTATTTTGTAGGAAATTCATCTTTTGTTATTGAATTTAACTATTTTTTATTTGAAATTTAATTTTTTTTTATTGAAGTATCAACTATTACATTTTTTTTTGAAAATTCGTATTTGTTTGTTGAAATTTGAACTACTGGGTTGAAAATTCATCTTTATGGTATAAAATTAATTTTATTTGTTGAAAATTCATCTTTTTTGATTGATTTTTTTTTTATGGAAAATTCAACTATTATCATAAAAAAGTGATTTTTTTTTTGGTTGAGAGTTAAAAATTAATCTGTTCTGTTTGAGAATTCAACTATTTTGTAGGAAATTCATCTTTGCTTATTTAATTTAATTTTTCAATTTAAAATTTAATTTTTTCCTATTGAAGTAATAACTATTACATTTTTTTTTGAAAATTCGTTTTTTTTGCAATTTCAACGGTTTAGTTGAAAATTTATCTTTTTGGTATAAAATCAATTTTGTTGGTTGAAAATTCATCTTTTTTTCATTAGAATTTTGTTTGTTTGTTGAAAATTTGATTATTGTGTGGAAAATTTAACTTTTCTTTTGAAAAGTGATTTTTTTTGTTCAGAGTTAAAAATTATCTGTTCTGGTTGAAGATTCAACTATTTTGTAGGAATTTCATCTTTTGTAATTAAATTTAACTATTTTTTATTCAAAATTTAATGTTTTCCGATTGAAGTATCAACTATTACATTTTTTGTTGAAAATTCGTATCTTTTGGTTGAAATTTCAACTACTGGGTTGAAATTTCAACTATTTGGTTGAAAATTCATCATTTCAAAATTCGACTTTCCCATTTAAAAAATGATGTCTTTTGGTAAAAAAATCTCATTTATTTTTGTTGAAAATTCAACTATTTTGATAGAATATCACTCTGATTTGGCTGAAGATTCAGATATTTTGTTGAAAATTCATGCAATTTTTTCAAAATTCAACTATTTTATTTGGTTGAAAAATAACTTTTTTGTGAAAAAAAATCATATTTTCGGTTTGAAAATGCAACTGTTTTCTAGAAAACTTGTCTTCGTTTTTTTTTTGTAGAATATTGATTTTGGCTGGGAAATTCACCTCTTTTGGTAAAAAAAAAATTGAAAATTTAACTCTTTTCTTTTTAATTCGTTTTTTTTTTGAGGGTGGAAAATTCCAATATTTTGCCAGAAAATTCAACTATTTGGTTAGAAATTAACTTTTTTGTTGGAAATTAATATTTTCGGTTTGAAAATTCAACCATTTGGTTGAAAATTCATATATTTTGCTAAAAATTTAAGTATTTGGTAGAAAGAAATTTGATCGAAAATTAACTTTTTTGTCGGAAATTCAACTTTTTTGTAGGAAATTCGTCTTTGGTTTAAAAATGATAGAAAATCCAACTATTTGTTTGAAAATGTACTTTTTTGTTGGGAAAACAGTTTTTTTGGAAATTAATCTTTTCAGATTGAAAAAGGTAGAAAATTCAACTATTTGGTTGAAGATTATATTTTTTGATGGAAATAAACTTTTTTCATAAAAATTAATATTTTTTGTATGAACATTTTTCAAAAGTCTAAATTCGGTCGAAAATTAACTTTTTTATTAAAAATTTAATCTTTTTGTAGAAAATTCGTCTTTTTGGATTGAAAATTATAGAAAATTCAAATATTTGCCTAAAAATTAACTATTATATTTTTTGTTGACAATTCGTATATTCATTTTTTTTGTAGAAAATTAACTTTCTTGGTTGAAAATTAATCTTTTTTTTATTCAATTTTCTTTTTTTGAAAATTCAACTATTCTTTCGAAAATTGATTTTTTTGGTTGAAAGTTGAAAATCAATCTGTTTTGGTTGAATTTAACTGTTCTTTATTATAAATTAATTTTTTTCTTTGGAAGTATCAACCATTACATTTTGTTGTTGAAAAATCACCTTTTTGGTAGAAAATTAATTTTAATGGTTGACAATTCATCCGTTTTCTTTTTTTTTCAATCATTTCGTTGAAAATTCATGTATTTTCGTAAAAGTTTAAGTATTTTTAAAAAAAGTCTAAATTCGGTTGAAAATTGAACTCTTTTGTAGAAAATTTATCTTTTTGGTTTGAAAATGATATAAAATTCAACTATTCGACAAAAAATTAACTTTATGCTTGAAGATTAATATTTCGGGTTTGAAAATTCAACCATTTGGTTGAAAATTCATGTATTTTCTTAAAAATTCAACTATTTTGGTGAAAAGTCCAAATTTGGTTTAAAAATAAATTTTTCGTGAAAATTCGTTCTTTTGGCTTGAAAATTAATTTTTTCCGGTGAAAAAGTTTCACATTTTTTTCGTAAAAATTCCAATGTATGGTTAAGAAATGAGAATGAAAAATCTTACTTTAACTATTACCTATTCCTTTTTTAATTAAGTTTTTGTGAATTATCATCTTAGGTATTTTGATTTTTAAACTATAAAATTGAGGTAGTGAAAAAAGTAACTTTTTAGGTAACTTAAAGTTACTTTATCTTGTAACTGTATATAGTTACAAAAAAAATGTACTTACTGATATAGAAAAATCAAGTTTCTCTTCTCTGAGACTGATTATTAAAGAAATTTCCATATTTTTCCCTATTATTGTTTAATTTTTATATGCTTTCGTCTATACGCCTACAAATATGAAAAATATAAATCCTTTCACTGACACACATGCCTACCTAGGGTAAGAAAATTCATCGACGAAGTAGCCAAAACATAGGTTTTCAATTGCTGTGTGAGTTACGCTCCATTTGATATCTATGACGTCTACCTAATATGACTCGATTTCTCGTTGTATAATAACAATTGATTGACTTTCAGATATAAAAATATCTCATTTTCAATAAAAATTGATCTGATGATGATATTGACCCAGACAAAAAATGTTAGCTCTCATAAGAGGGGAAATAAACTGATTGTTTACGAAAAAAGGGGAAATATGGGAGGATAAACAATTAATAAATAAAGAGAAGAATTATAATATATAGGAGAATCCACTATTTTTGATAAAATAAATATATAGATGGCATATGGAATTAATAACGAATATCTTGAGATTTTTAGTCAAAATATATTCTATTAAAAAAAGGAAGTTGAATTTTCAGCCTACAAAGAAGCATTTTCAAACCAAATTGTCGAATTTTTAAACAAAAAAGATTTAAGTTCCACTATAAACATTTTAATTCTCGATAAAATGGATTTTAATAGATTTCAATAGATTTAGCAGATTTTTAACTGAGAAAGATGAATTTTCCACTGAGGACTTTCCTACCAAAAAAGATGAATTTTAAATACAAAAGAACGAATTTTCTATCCACAAAAACAAATTTTCAACAACATAGCGAAATTCTTAACAAAATATTTTAGTTTTGAAATGAAAAGATGAATTAAAAAAAAAATCAGCAATCAGACAGTTGTATTTACAAACAAATGGGTAAATTTTCAAGCAAAAGAGACGAATTTTCAACAAAATAGTGGAATTTTTAATAAAATAGTTGAATTTTCAACCTACAAAGATGTATTTTTAATTAAATAGTTTAAGGTTCAACTGAAAATACAAATTTTTAATCAAATTGTTTTTAAATAAAAAACAGTCAAATTCCACCATTTGCCACAATAAAAAATATATAATTTTTCCAAAAAGTGGACAATTTTCAAATAAAAAACACGAGTTTGGAACGATTTTTCAGTCCATTCTTCAGTCAAGAGGGAACGAAATTTCAATCAAATTGAGGAATTTTTAGGCCAAAAACGCAAATCCTCCCTTATTTCAACCAATTGATTTTCAACAATGAATAAATGAATTTTTAACAAATTGTTTAATTTGATTCCAAAAAGATGAATCTTAAACTAAAAAAAATAATTGTTAACCAACCAGTTCAACTTTCAACCAAGTAGTTGATTTTTTAATCAAGAAGAAGAATTTTTAAGAAAAAAATATAATTTCTCATTAAAAAAGGTAATAGTTCAGTTTTCAACTAAAAATGAACAATTTTGAGCCGAAAATGGAATGCTTAAATTTTCAGTCAAGAGAATTAATTTTCAAAACAAGTCTATTATTTCACCAATTTTTTCAAAATTTCAAATAAAAAACAGTCGAATTCAACCAAAAAAATAACAAATTTTCAACCAAAAAGTTGAAATCCCCAACCAAAAAAGATTAATTGTCAAGCAAACGCCTTTGTTTTCAAAAAAAGATGACATTTTTACCAAAAGAGTTGACTTACCAACCAAAAAAGATTTTTTAATCAAGAAAGAAACAAAATTTCAACCAGAGGTTAAATTTTTATTAACAAAGTATCACTTTTTGATAAAATTGTTGAAGTTTTATCAAAATAATTTAATATTCAACCGAACAGTTGCATTTTGAAACAAAAAAGATAAAATTTCTACCCAAAGAAATGAATTTTTCACAAAAGAGTTAAATTTTCAAAGAGAAACATTTTTTAGTCAAAAAAAGAGAAAAAATTAAACTAATTTTTTGAATTTTTAATGAAAATGTTAGTTTTCAATCAAATGATTAAATTTGCAACCCAAAAAGATAAATTTTGATCAAAATAATTAAATTTCAACCAAATATTAAAATTGTTCACCAAAAAAGATGAATTCTAAATGAAAGGCATATTACCGAGGAAAATAGGGAAATACTGTGAAGCCTCTGATGAATAAATACAAATTTTGATATTTTATAATGTGAAGAATAATAGTTTAAATAAACATTGCTGAAGTAACTGAAATAACTCTAGAAATGCTTGATAAATCAAAGTTTCCTCAAAACTTGCACAGGAGCTTCATCGAGTCAATTCATTCTCAAATTTTCAGATGATTCGGCTTAATATTTTAGTCTACAGGTCGACTGAATTGTTACAAAATGAAATTTTGGGCATTCAAAGTGAAATAACTCTAGAAATAATGATTTAATCGTAATTTCCTTGAGTATAGCATTGGAGCTCCATTTGTTCAATTCATTCTTAAATTTGTAGGTCAATCGGTTCAATATTGTAGGCTTGGTGTCGAATGAACTGCTGAAAATAGAATTTTTTGGGCATAAAAAGTGAAATAACTCTAGAAATAATGATTTAATCGTAATTTCCTTGAGTATAGCATTGGAGCTCCATTTGTACAATTCATTCTTAAATTTGTAGGTCAATCGGTTTAATATTGTAGGCTTGGTGTCGAATGAACTGCTAAAAATAGAATTTTTTGGGCATAAAAAGTGAAATAACTCTAGAAATAATTATTGAATAACAATTTTCTGAAAAAATCACTAGAGCCTTATCTGGTCAATTTATCGTGAAATTATTAGGTGAATCGGTTTAGTATTGTAGGTTAGGGGTCGACCAAACTGCTGAAAAATCGAGTTTTGGACCAAAAAAAGTGAAATAACTCTAGAAATAATTAATAATGATAAATTTCTCTGAAAATTGCACTAGAGCTTCATTTCGTCAATTTATCCTGAAATTTTGAGACTAATCGATTGAATATTGTAGGCTAGAGATCAGCTGAACCGCTGAAAAATCGAATTATCGGCAGAAAAATAAAATAACTCTATAAGTAGTTATTGAATCCAAATTTCCTTAAAAACAGCACCGGAGCTTCATATATCGGATTAATATTGCATGCTAGAGGTCGACTGAAATACCAAAAAATCAAATTTCGCGCATAAAAACTGAAATAACTCAAGAAATAATGATTAAATGAAAATTTTCGGAAAAATGTACTATAGCTTTATCTAGTCAATTTATCGTAAATCGGTTTAGTATTGTACGTTAGGGTTCGACCAAACTGCTGAAAATCGAGTTTTGGAGACAAAAAGAGAAATAACTCTAGAAAGAAAATTTGAATTTAAATTTTCTTGGAAACAGCACTGGAGCTTCATCTAGTCAATTTATCCTAAAATTTGCAGTTGAATCGGTTTAGTATTGTAGGTTCGGGGTCTACCAAACTGCTGGAAAATCGAGTTTTGGACCACAAAAAGTAAAATAACTCTGGAAATAATTATTGAATCTAAATTGCCTTGAAAAAAGCACTGGAGCTCAATCTAGTCAACTTATTCCGAAATTTCAAGACTAATCGATTGAATATTGTAGGCTACAGGTCTACTGATTTGTTAAAAAATCGAATTTTATATATAAAAAATGAGGTAACTCTAAAAATAATGATTTAATCCAAATTTCTTTGAAAATAGCACTGGAGCTTCATCTAGTCAATTCAACTTACCATTTTTATGTGAATCAATTTAGTACTGTAGTTGAGGGGTCAACCTAAATGTTGAAAAATTGAATTTTGGACTTAAAAATAAAAATAACTACAGAAATGATTATTTAATCCAGATTTTTTTGAAAATAGCAGTGGAGCTTCATCTATCGGTTTAATATTGTAGGCTGGGATTCGACTAAACTGCTGAAAAATCAAATTTTTGCCATAAATAGTGAAATAACTCTAGAAATAATGATTGGATCTACATTTTTCATGAAAACAGCACTGGAGCTTCATCTAGTCAATTTATCTTAAAAATTGTAGTTTAATCAGTTTAGAATTGTAGGTTGGAAAATCGAGTTTTTGACAACAACAAAAAAAAGTAAAATAACTCTAGAAATAATGATTGAATCCAAATTGCCTTGAAAAAAGCACTGGAGCTTAATCTAGTAAATTTATCCGGAAATTTTAGGACTTATCGAGTGAATATTGTAGGCTACAGGTCGAATGAACTGCTGAAAAATCGAATTATGGGCTGAAAAAAAAACTCTAAAAATAATTATTGAATCCAAATTTCTTCAAAAGAAGCACTAGGGCTTCATCCATCGGTTTAATATTGTAGGCGAGGGGTCGACTATACTGCTGAAAAATCTAATTTTGGCCGTAGTGAAATAACTCTAGAAATAATTATTGATTATAAACTTCTTTGAAAATGGATCTGAAGCTCGACCTTCTCAATTTATCCCGAAATTTTAAGACTAATTGATTGAATATTGTAGACTAGAGGTCAACTGAACTGCTGAAAAATCGAATTTTGGCTCTAAAAAGTGAAATAACTCTAGAAACAATGATTGCATCTAAATTTTTCTCAAAAACAGGACCGGAGCTTTATCTGGTCAATTTATGCCAACATTTACAGGTGAATCCGTTTGATATTGTAGGTTAAGGGTCGACTAAACTGCTGAAAAATCAAATTTCGGTCATAAAAAGTGAAATAACTCCATAAATAATTATTGAATCGTCATTATTCTTGAAAACAGCACTGAAACTTCATCTAGTCAATTCACCCTTAAATTTCAGTCAAATCGGCTCAGTATTGTAGGTTCGGGGTCTACCAAACTGCTAGAAAATGGAGTTTTCGGCACTAGAGCTTAATCAAGTCAATTTATCTCAAAATTTTGAGACTGATCCAGTGAATATTGTAGGCTAGGGGTCAACTGAACTGCTGAAAAACGAATTATTGGCAGAAAAAATAAAATAACTCTATAAATAATGATTGAATCGACATTATTCTTGAAAACAGCACTAGAGCTTTATCTATTCAATTTATGCTAAAATTTTTAGGTGAATCGGTTTAGTATCGTAGGTTGAGGGTCGACTGAACCACTGTAAAATCGAATTTCGGCTATCAAAAGTGAAATAACTCGAGAAATAATGATGGAATCTAAATTTTTTTTGGAAACAGCACTAGAGCTTCATCTAGTCAATTTATCCTAAAATTTTGAAACTAATCGATTGAATATTGTAGGCTACAGGTCAAACGAACTGACGAAAAATTGAATTTTTGACTGAAAAAATGAAATAACTCTAAGAATAATTATGGAATCCAAATTTCCCTTAAAATTGCACTGAAGTTTCATCTAGTCATTTCCGTGTAAATGGACGTTTTCTAAGCATCTGGTGATAACACTGCTGTGGGTGTTCTAGTAAAATAATATTGTTTGATGTGAAATAATGAAATCCCACGTGTGATTTAAAATCCAGACGTCGAACCGTTGCTTTAAGTGGAGACAACTTTATACGTCTGGCGAAGAACATTTACGGGAACGTGAATGACCCGATGGTGAATGCCTTGAGGTCCCGTAATCGTTTTGCTTTTGCGCCCAAGGGCATTTCTAGCGAATCGTCCGCTCGATTTAATCGGATCCCAGCTTTTTTTGGCACAAATATTAACGAGCACCTTGACCCCATTTTAGAAAAGTTCGATGAACGAAAAAGAAACTCCTGTCAACACTAACGGGGTTCATTTTTTATGGCCTTATCAATTTTAGTGCTTGACCCAAAAGGGAAAACAATGGTCGAAAGTAGTTATCCAGAAAGATGATAAGGGACCATCTGCTTTTTCGGTTTGCTAAACAATCTTATATTTCATCTTTGAAACAGTTGACTTATAAAATTGTATGGGCTTACATTTTCATAAATTTTATCTTTCGAATTGTTATTAATAATTACAATATCACCGAAAATATCTACAATGAAAAAATGCCGACATGTAAAAAGTTATCAGTAAAATCCACATTGTAAAATATCAAAGTTTGCCAAGTAATTGTCAAAGATATCTGAATATTAAAATTTTTTGAATTGAAAAAAATACAGAAATTTTGGGAAAATATTAAAGGTCAAAAATTGAAACTTTACGAGATTATTATTTGAAGCAAAAAAAGAAAATCTTACCAAGATTTTATTTTTTGTCTTTTAATATATTCCCGAATTTCTGTAAATTTTTTATCTTATTATAAAAATATTTATTTTTTTTTCAATAAGAAGTGGCAAATCTAAAAAAAAGTTCTTAAATCAAAATTTCGCAAGAGATAGCCATATTCATAAAAATAAACTTGTTAAATCTAAATATTTTAGTGTATTTTAAAACATTACGAGGAATTTTTTTATAGAGTTTCATAATCTGAAGGAATTCCGAAAAATTAAAAAAATCTTCGGGTATTTTTAAAGCTTCTGAGGAATTTTAAAGATCCCTAAAAAGTTTCAAGGGATTTCAAATTAATTTAAAAGATTTGAAAGGATTTAAAATACTTTAGGATAGTTTAAAAGATTCTAAGGCATTTTCAAGGGATTAAAACATTTTCAGGAATTTCTAGGTATTTTAATGATATTTGGGGATTGCAATAAATTTTTATGGTGATATAATAAATAAATCGAAATTTCCTGAAAAATAGCACCAGGGCATTATCTAGTCAATTTATCCTAAATTTTTGAGGTAAATTGGTTTAGTATTGTAGGCTACAGGTCAACTGAATTGCTGAAAAATTGAATTTCGTACATGAAAGGTAAAATAACTCTAGAAATAATGATTGAATTAAATTTTCCTTGCAAATAGCCCTAGAGCTACAATTAGTGAATTTATCCTAAAATTTTTAGGTGAATCAGTTTATTATTGTAGGCTCAAGATCAACTGAACTGCTCAAAAATCGAAGTTTGGGTATAAAAAGTGTAATAACTCTAGAAATAATGATTGAATCCAAATTTCCTTAAAAACAGCACTGCACCTTCATCTAGTCAATTTATCCTAAAATTTTTAGGTGAATCGGTATAATATTGTAGGCAAGGGGTCGGCTGAACTGCTTAAATATTGAATCCTGGGCAAAAAATTAAAATAACGCTAGAAATAATGAGCGAATCCAAATTTTCTTGAGGATAACATTGGAACTTCACCTAGACAATTTTTCCTAAAATTTTCAGGTGAATCGGTTTAATGTTGTATGTTAGGCGTCAACCAAACTTCTGAAAAATCGAATTTTGGACGCAAAAAGTGAAATAACTCTAGAAATAATTATTGAATTTAAATTTCCTTAAAAATAGCACTTGAGCTTCATCCAGGCTGTTGATTATGAAAATTGTGCGTAAATCGGTTCAATATTGTGAGCTAGGGTTCTACTTAATTGATAAAAAATTGAATTTTGCGCATAAAAAGTAAAATAACTCCAGAAATAATTATTATATCTAATTTTCTTTTTCAATAACACTGGAGCTTCTTCTAGTCAATCTATCTTGAAATTTGTAGGTAAATCGGTTTAGTATTGTAGGTTAGGTGTCGACCAAACTGATGACAAATCAAGCTTTAGATACAAAAAGTGAAATAACTCTAGAAGTAATTATTATATTCAGATTTTCTTCAAAATAGCACTGGAGCTTCATCTAGTCATGTTATTCTAACAATTGAACGTTAATCTGTTTAATATTGTATATTAGGGGTCGTCTAAACTGCGTATAAAAATCGAAGTTCGCGCATAAAAAGTAAAATAACCCTAGAAGTAATTAGTGAATCCAAGTTTCTTTGAAAACAGCACTAGAGCTACAACTAGTGAATTTATTCTAACATTTTTAGGTAAATCGGTTCAATATTGTAAGCTAGAGTTCAACTGAACAGCTCAAAAATAGAATATTAAGCAAAAAAATTAAAATAACGCTAAAAATAATGATTCAATCCAAATTTCGTTGAAAACAGCACCAGAGCTTTATCTAGTCAATCTATCTTGAAATTTTAACGTAAATCGGTTTGGTATTGCAGGTTAATTGTCAAAGAAACTGCTAAAAAATCAAGTTTTGCACAGAAAAAGTGAAATAACTCTAGAAATAATCATTGAACTTGAATTTTTTTCAAAACAGCACTGGAACTCCATCTAGTCACTTTAGCCTAAAATTTTCAGGTGAATCGGTTCAATATTGTATGCTAAGGGTTGATTGAACAGCTTGAAAATTGAAGTTTCGGCATAGAAAATGTGATAACTACAGAAATAATTACTGAGTCCAAATTTTCTTGAAAAAAGTACTCGAGCTTTATATATTTGTTCAATATTTTAGGCTAGAGGTCGACTGAACTGCTGAGAAATCCAATTTGGCGATAAAAAGTGGAATAACCCTATAAGTCATGATTGAATCTACATTGTTTTTAAAAAAGCACTGGAGATTCATCTAGTCAATCTATGATTAAATTTTTGAGTGAATCGGTTTAGTATTATAGGTCGAGGATCGGCTGAACTGCTGTAAAATCGAATTTTGGCAATTAAAATGTAAATAACTCTAGAAATAATGATCGAATCTGAATTTTTCTTGAAAACAGCACTGGAGCCTCGTCTAGTGAATTCATCCTAAAATTGTTAGATGAATCAGTTTAATATTGTAGGCTGGGGATTTACAGAACGGCTCAAATATCGAAATGTGGTTAAAAAATTTAAATAACGCTAAAAATGACGATTGAATCCAAAGTTTTGAAAAAGTAATACTGAAGCTTCATCTAGTTAATCTATCTTAAAATTTTTTGGTAAATCGGTTTAATATTTTACGGTAGGTGTCGTCCGAATCGCTGAAAAATCAAGTTTTTGGACACATAAAGTGAAATAACTCTGGAAATAATGATTGAATTTGAATTTTCTCCAAAAATGCACTGGAGCTTCATCTAGTCAATTTACTCTAAAAATTATGCGTGAGTTGGTGTAATATTCTAAGCTAAGGGTCTATTCAATTGCTAAAAAATAGAATTTTGGACATAAAAGGCGAAATAACTCTAGAAATAATAAATGAATAAAAATTTCCTGAAAAATGGCACTAAAACTCCGTCTAGTGACTTTATTCTAAAATTTTCAGGTGGATAGGTTTAATATTGTATGCTAAGTTTCGATTGAACTGCTGAAAAATCAAATTTTCGCAAAAAAAAGTGCAATAGCTCTATAAATCCTGATTGAATGTATATTATTCTTGAAAAAAGCACTGAAACTTCATTTAGTCAATTTATGCTAATATTTATATGTGAATCGGTTTAGTATTGTAGGTAAAGGGTCGACTGAACTGCTCAAAAATCGAACTTTTGCTCTAAAAAGTGAAATAACCCTAGAAATAATGATTGCATCTGATTTTCTCATGAAAACAGGACTAGAGCTTCATCTAGTAAATTTATGCTAACATTTATAGGTGAACTTGTTTAGTATTGTAGGTTAAGGGTCAATAGAACTGCTGAACAATCGAATTTTGGCTTTAAAAAGTGAAATAACTCTAGAAATATTGACTGAATCTAAATTCCTCTTTAAGAAAGCACTGGAGCTTCAGCTCGTCAATTTATGCTAAATTTTTGAGATAAATCGGTTTAGTATTGTAGGTTCATATTCGAGTAAGCTGCTGAAAATTTGAATTTTGGCTCTAAAAAGTAAAATAACTCTAGAAATAATTACTGATTATCAATTTCTTTGAAAACAGCACTGGAGCTTCATCTCGTCAGTTTATCCTGAAATTTTAAGACTAATCGATTGAACATTTTAGGCTGGAGGTCAACTAAACTGCTGAAAATAGAATCATTGACAAAAAATTAAAATAACGTTAGAAACAGCGATTGAATTCGAATTGGCTTGAAAATAACACTGAAGCTTAATCTAGTCAATTTATGATAACATTTTTGGGTAAATCGGTCTAGTATTGTATGTTTGGTGTCCGAATTGCTGAAAAATCAAGTTTTGGACACAAAACGTGAAAACTCTAGAAATAATTATTGAATTTGAATTCTTTATGAAACAGCACTGGAGCTTTATCTAGTCAATTTATGATAACATTTTTAGGTGAATCGGTCTAGTATTATATGTTCGGTGTCCGAATTGCTGAAAAATCAAGTTTTGGACACAAAAAGTGAAATAACTCGAGAAATAATTAATAAATTTAAATTTTATGAAAAAAGGTATTGTAGTTTCATCTAGTTAATTTATCCTAAAAATTGTAGACGAAAATTGTACAATTTTGCGTGGTAGTAATTGGTAATGATTTAAGTGCTTGTAATCAGTTTGAGAAAGTCGAACCTTTGTTTTCTGAACTGTGAGGTTTTATGGGATTGGAAACTCACTTTATTGGTTTGGAGATGCACGTCTGCCGAAAATTTATTCAAAAAACGGTTTCTGCGCAACCGCACGTAACGGGGCAAAAACTCGGACAACGAAAGGAATTTGGGGCATGAGTGTCAGTGGCCTATTGGGAGAGGCATGATAATCAATGGTCAAACAAGCGATGCTGAATGAATCGTTCATTTTATGGAAATCAACAGTGAAATTGAATAGATCAATTTAATGTAGAGCACTCTATTAAGAGTGCTCGACATCAAATTGATGTTGAATAAAAGCTTTTAACTGCTATCATTTTATTTCCTTCATATATATCTTTTTTTTTTTGTTGAAAAAATAAAATCATATATAATATTCCATATTATGGTCTGTAATCTTTGAACATTTATGAGGAAATCTTATAATTTTCCATGAACATTTTATTGATGAAACTCTATAAAATCTTAAGCACACAAGTCTTGTATCAAATCTTATGTTCCAGAATTCTACAAAATTTCTATCCTTTGTATAATCTTATGCTTTTTCTATCAACAGTTTCTTATTAAAACTCTGTCAATTCTTGTCCGGACCAGATTTTCATCAAATCCTATTTTACAGAATTTGGAAGATTTTGATCGGATTCTAATTTTCGAAAAATCTTATACTTTTCTACCAAGATATTGGTATTAGAACCATAAAATGTTATGCAATGATTAAATTTTGATAGAAAAGTATAAGATTTCTCGACGATACGATTTGATAAAAATTTCCAAAATTGTGGAAGATAGGAATATACAAGTTCTGTATGGATAAGATTTGATAGAGGCACCATGAGAATTTTTTAATGGAAAAGTATAAGATTTTATAGAGTAATGAGCATCTCTTCATAGAAAAGTATAAGATTTCTTGATGGATGAAATTTTATAGACATTTTCAAAATTGTGGGATTTGGTACAAGTTCTTCATGGATAAGATTTGATAGAGGCATCACGAGAATCTGTTGATGGAAAAGTATACGATTTTATACAGGTGATATAAAAATCTCATGATAGAAAAGTATAAGATTTCTCGATGGATAGAATTTTATAGAAATTTTGAAAATTGTGGATTTGATGAAAGTGAATAAGATTGGATATAGGCATCATAAGAATCTGTTGATGGAAAAGTATAAGATTTGATAGAGATTTGATGATTATCTTTTTATAGAAAAGTTTAGGATTTCTTGATGGATAGAATTTGATAAAAATTTTCAAAATACTGAAAGATAGGATTTGATACAAGTTTTGTGTGGATAAGATTTGACAGAGGCAAAATGAGAATTTTTCGATGGAAAAGAATACGATTTTCTAGAGGTTTAATGAAAATCTTTTGATAGAAAAGTATAAGATTAATCGATTGATAGAAATTGATAGAAATATCCTGGTTTCCGAAATATAGGATTTAATTCAAATCTTGTACCGATAAGATTTCACAGTATTTTAATTAAAATATGATCATAGTAAAGCATAGGATTTCTAGGTGAATAGAATTTCATACAATTTTTCCAGAAGCGAAAAATTGGTGAAAAAATTGGAAAAAAAATGTTTGCTGGAAATAACATTTTCAAACAAAAATTATCATCAAGATTACCAAATTTCCAATAATTGTAGGTTATGTTAGAGTTTTACACCGGTAAAGGGTATTTATAATAAAAAATTATAAGAATTCTAAAATTAAACATTCTTTTACAAATTTAGGCTTTTCTGTTTTTTATCATTTCTACCGAATATTGATATTTTTAGGCAAAAATCTTCAAATTTAAAGGTTCCCAATTTTTTAACAATTTTAGGTTATGTTCATTGTTCACGTTTGACACCAAAAATTGGTATTTTAAAACAAAAAATATTATAATCAAAACAAGATTCAGAATGTTATAGGAAGTTTTGATTATGTCAGTATTTTTCGTCGAAAATTCGTATTTCTAATAATAAAAAAAATATTCCAAAAAATATTTATAACTTCAGAACAATTTTAGGTTATGTTGGCGTTTTACATCTGAAATCGGTATTTTTATTAGAAAATTATTAGATTTAAAAAAATATATAAAAATTTCTTCAGCAATTTTATGTTAAGCGAGCGGTTTTCAGCAGAAATGTCGATGTAGATTTTAAAGAAGATTTAGAATTTTTTACATTTTATGGTTAGGTTAACCTTTTTCACCGGAAATCGGTTATTTTTAACAAAAATCATTCAAATTATTGAATTTGTTAAGTCCTTTTTATTTTTTTATTCATACATATATTGATGTTTTTATTTATTAACATTTTTATAAAAAATTAGTATTTTAGAGATAAAAATAAATTCATTTAGGAGAAGATTTACAATTTGGAATAAATTTTATTTATGTATTCAATTCTAAATTTTTAAACAATTTTTGGTTATATTAACGTTTTTCTTTGGAAATCAGTTATTTTAATGAAAAGGAATTTTTTGTTTGAAATAAGGTTTATAATCATAAACAATTTTTTGGTATATTATATAAGCTTTTTCCTTTTAAAATTTCTATTGTTGATAAAAAAATCATTGCATTTTAAATAATATTTACAACATTTGAACAAAAAAAGCGTATCTTAGCGTTTTTACCGGAAATCAGTTATTTTAAACACAAATCATTTCACTTCAAAAATAAAAATTGCAATTTTGAACAACTTCAGGTCATGTTATTAATTTTCGCCTAGAATTGATATTTATGAACAAAAATATAATATATTTTATATATAATATTTTTGATCATAAATATCAGTTCCAGACGAAAATTACTAACATGACCTAAAGTTGTTGAAAATTGCAATTTTCATTTTTGAATTCAAATGTTTTTTGTTATATATATTATATATAAAAAATATTGTCCTTACTTTTTTCCTTTACATAATAGATAAAATGAAATGCATAAAATTTATATTAATATTAATTTTTTACTTTAATTTGAAAATTTCTTGAGACAAAAAAAATTGCCTTTCAGAAATTTTGTTTGTTTGTCAAAAAAAGATTAATTTTTTGTTCTACTCTTATCCTTTCATGTTATTTCTTATATTTCTTCTAATAGTGACATAAGATTTTCATACCTGCTTTAATAATTTATATTTATATTCTATATATATTGGCACTTGAATTAAAATTAATAACATTGAAAGCGAGCTAGATCTTGGTTGGAAATGTAAATACATGAATTACTTAATTGAATATTTGTTCAAGATTGAAACCTATTTATTGCGCAATTTATCACGCAAGATAACTAAGTCGAGAAATTGAATATATCTAAACCTGCGAACAGGTATACTGGTTCAGCCTGATTTATTAATGCAAGTTTAATAATTTATTTTGATATTTCTATCCTTTTAGTTTCTAAAATTACAGTTCTATATTCTCCGAATTGGATATAAATTTAAAAATTATATAATATATTATACATAATGTGAAAAATGCAATTTATGTTCATCCTTAAACAAAAAATTGTATTGCTGTAATTCAAATCGATCATTTAAAAATGTATCACAATTTCGAGATCCAATTCCATTTTTATGTTTCAGTGCGGATTCCGTTTATGTTATCAGACTTCGTTTATTACGATAGAACAATAAATTACAAAATGTAGTACAAATCAAAATTATATCAATTTATTAATTTTTCAAAAAAGCTACATTCTTTTTTATTGTTTTCAAAATTATTTTTATAATTATTGTTATAATTACAGATTCTGTGACAGGATTAGCCATAACGAATAAATGTGACAGGAAAAGGCACCAATTGACTACCTCAAAATCTGCGTGCGCTCTATTCTCAGGATACAAAAAATTAGGTAACTAATAACTAGTCTCTTTCTTGAAAATATGAAGATATTTTATAAACCGAACATGAAAATTTGTTTATTTATAAAATACTCATAATATTTATAATTTATTTTTTTCAGTAGGGGGCACAGTGGTTCACCGTGGACGTCAACGCGGAATGCGGTTACATATCCTCGTTCTAGCCTGTCTCCTTTTCAAGGGGGTGAGTATTGATAATAATAATTATTTATGTGTGTTAATTTTATATATATATTATTATTATTGTATAATAATTATTTATATGACAAAAATATAAAGCGAAGAATTCCATCCCATTTAGTGACTGGCAATCAATCATAGTCGAGAAGTATATATTATCCTACGAAATAAAAACATTCATCCATCACTCTAGCTTTGAGGTGATATAAATGAACATTTTTTATTAATTGTGTCATGATTTTGAAGCAAGAAATATAAACAAGTTTATTATATTTTGATAGAGATGTTTCCCTCCGGCTGGGATATCCCCTAGAAATCAAAAATGATAAAAGTTCAGCAATTATAGTTGACTAGTAGTGAAAATTAGTCTCCAACAACTTTAGTAATATCGGAAATATTAGTGAACACATCTACAATCAGCAAAACACTAGCATTATTTTTATTACAATTACCGTATTTACCCGCATAGAAGCTGCACCTTTCTTTTGAAGTGTTCGAAAATTCCACTGTTAGAAATGTTTGCAATTTTAGTATATATGGGCATATTAAATTTCCTATGTGGTTACTAAATTCATTACACTTTGTAATTTTAGTATACTTACGTATACTAAATTTCTTTTATGAATTTATATGTATACTAAACTTATTACGTGTACAGTAAGTTTCTTTCACGTATATGAATTTCATAGTTTCTGTATACTAAATTTCATATACGTGTTTACTATATATGATTATTTAAAAATTAAAACTTTGTTCTTCAACTTCATTTTTCATCTGATCATGTTTACAGATGATGAAGACGGAACATACGCGAAACGGAACGCGTATACCGAATTTAGTATATGCATATACTATATTTCGTATACATGTATACTGAATTTAGTATACGCATATACTAAATTTCATGTACATGCATACTAAATTCAGTATATGCATACATTAAATGTATGGTACGCTGGTATACTGAATTTAATTTCATGTTGTGCATTCTTGCTTCCATTACATGTATACTAAATCTAGTATAGATTTTTCTAACAGTGCATAATTGTTCTTATGTACCAATGAGTACTTCTGTAATAATGTTATGCTGAATTTGTCTAACATTTTCTAATTATAGAATTTTAAATACTTATTTATTCTTATTATGAAGAATAATTTTCATATCTTTGTCATTTTTCACTAATTAATGCAAAATTAGATAAGGTAAGCTTTAAAAGTAGAAGAATATAATTATATGTTTTTTATGTATGTATCTGTGTATTTATGTATGCATAAGTCTCCTTTTAATTGCAGATATTATGTTTTGATTATATCTAAATAGCATAAGAATTTCTTAATTAGACATTGTAGTTTTCCTATAAATATTCCCTGATGAGGGGGTCTAAATTGGCCCCGAAACATGTTGGTTCCCTGGTAGTATAAAAAGGACGGAGAAAGGAAAAAGTGAGAGGTTGGTTTTGGTTGACTTTTTCTCAAGTTTAAAAAAGAAAATATCTAATTAAAAAGAACAAAATCAATGGGATCTAACTCCTAACAGGAGTATCAGAAGTTTCTCGCCCTCTCGCCCAAAATATATCTGCTTCTCTTTACGTTTCTGGGTTTAATCTTTAAATTCAAAGGATGGGGTACACGGGAAATTTACTGAAGCTAACAATATATATTGACTCAAAATTTCAAGAACACTTCCCTGCATTAAGTTTTAGAGTCCTCGTTTGAATTTTATAATTTAAAATCTTTCAGACCAGCCAGAGATATAACTGACTCTTAAGATTTGCAAAAAAGGCACCAAAAATACTTTTCTGAGACTCTATTGATTTATACGTTTCGTGAATATCTGTGTCTGATGATATATACTTTGGAGACACCATTTTTTGACACCTCATACATATAGGTGCCGTTCAATAAATACTTAACGCTTTTCCCTGACAGTTTTGACCCCCCCTATCACTTTCTATATTAAGTGTGTGTACGTTTAACATTGGCGTGTGGCTTGAGGTGCCCCCCTACGAAAGGCGTTACGTACTTTTTGAACGGCCTCACTTGTAATATTTATTTTTCTCTAGAGCTTGCTAAATCACCGAGTGACTAAGAATATGCATTGTCATTAAATAATTAAATCCCCAAGATGAACTATTTTCGGAAGTTCTTTAAGACGATATTGGGGGAAAAAATCAAAATAATTCGATTTATTGTTACATAAAATATGCACATATAGAGAAAATTGTATTGTAATATTTTTTTTGAATAATGACAATTTCTCAACTTACAAAAAAAAGCGTAACAATTAAAACTCGAAAATGATTTTAAAAAATTATGAAACTGAATTAGTGATTTAGAGAGATAATTAGATATACTTCAAGAAATATTCTAATAATAAAGACTATAATTAATTTTAACATTTCTAACTTTAAGACGTTTAAAATCAAAACATCAAAAATTGAACACTTTTAAACACAACCGATTTGAAATTGTCTTATTGTCTAAGTCAAATCATTTTAATTTCAAAGCCTTTAAAATTGGACAGTATAATTACAAAATAAAAATTTTCTCTGTAAATCTTAGTTATAGTAAAAAATTACGAATAAAATAGTGCGACGCTGTTATTGTTTGAGGAAATGAGGACAATAAATAGAAATATTAGAATATAAAATGTCAATATCACGTCATTAGTAATCAATAAACAAGTAAATATTATTCCAATTAAAAAAAATTTAATTTAATTTTAACTGTAAATATTTGTGAAAATATCAGAAAAATATTTATCTTGAATTAAAGAAACCGTTTCCTTAACATAATTTCTTTATTCAATCAAAAGAAACTTTCAAATGAAGAAAATCATCTCACATTAAAGAAAAATCTTTACTAAAAGAAAAAAACATTTTCTTGAACTAAAGAAATGTCTTTGAATCAAATAAGGCCGTGGTTACGGGTACCGAAATTTCGGTACAAATAGGCGGATTTTTACGGTACAAATAGGGCTAGAAAAGGGGCTATTTGTACCGAAATTTCAGTACAATTGATCACATTTTTTCGGTACTTGTAGACATTTCCATCAAATAAACTTTTCTTCGACTGAGAGCCAATAAATATGTTTCTTTAAGTCAAGGAAATTTTCTTTGAATACAAACTTTTAAACATAATTCATGTAAATTATAAGATGTAAAGTTAGATCTATGCATATTTTATAGCCACCCCAGCTGTAGGCTATAGCTATTAGATTACAAAACATCGTAATATACCTTTAATTAAGTATATATATATAACTATTGTCGAGTTACGGTTTAAACGCATGTGAGGGAATCATCGGATACTTGACGGACTATCTAACCTTTTCTATTATTTTGCGCTGCGCCTGGAACAAACTCTACCTCGAAGCTCGACGAGGCGTTGCTACGCCTCGTTGAGCTTTGCACAACGCGTTGTGGTGCTCAACCAGAGGCTACTGTGTACGTTGCGATGGTACCTTTAAAATTTAAATGGCTCTGTTCCACACCACCATGGAGGTCGAGCCTGAGGCGCGTTTTTTTTTACGTGGTGGTCCCCAGTAGGCCTAGTCCACTTGTCAATGAAGCATGCGTTGTTTTTTGTTTGTTTTTTATTAAAGGAATTTATAATAACTTCCCACAAAACAGGTTACGTTAGCGTGGCAATCCCCGATACATACGCAGATTCCACTTGTCAATTTAATCATGCAAAATTCACCTGACATGCATTTAATGTGACTAAAAATTAAAAAGTGTTTTAGCAATGTCTACAAAAAGTTCTTCAACTGAACATTCTCTTTTATAATATCCTGCAACCTGTTAGCGTTAAATACTTGAAGGAGAGTTGTCTCATGCGTCTAGTCTAGTGCCTAGTGTTATTGTTTGACACTCTGTATCAGCCATCTCTAGTTTACGTCACAGTCTAAAGCACCTTATTTTCATTTTAGTTGAAAATGATTTTTTTCGACTGAAAATTGAACTAGTCAATTTTTTATTAAAAATGTACCTTTTTTAGAACAAACTTGAACTATTTGGTTGGAAATTCATGTACATATTTTTGTTGAAAATACGCCTTTTTCGATAGAAAATTAATCTTCTTCGTTAAATATTCATCTTTTTGGTTGAAAATTCAACTATTTGGTTGAAAATTTAAGTATTTTGTAGTCAATTCTTCTTTTCCGATAGAAACTTAACCTTCTGTGTTGAAAATTTCATCTTTTTGTTTGAAAATGCATCTATGTGGCGAGTATTTTGTTGAAAATTTGTCTTCTTGTGGGTTGAAAATTTAATTTGTTGTTGTTGAAAATGAAACTATTTGTTTCAAAATTCATATATTTTGTTGAAAATTCGTCTTTTTCGATAGAAAATGAATCTTCTGTGTTGAAAATTCATCTTTTTGCTTGAACATTCATCTATATGTGTTACATCCCAAAATTTTACAAATATTACGTAACATCGATAACTAAGCATAACCTTCCTTATCCCACGTGATATAGGATAACGCCACTAACTATAAACGAGCACCTTACCGATCTTCTCTGAATTTGAACCTAATTATGGTAACTACGCTACGGTCGGTAAGACAGAAACCACAAGATAATTAAAGTGTTACCACGGACGGATAAGAATTCGGAGAATGTCGATAAATTAACCATGCTCTACAGTTAACGAATAGTTTTGACAAAGTAACGGCTTCTATCTCATTGTGACCAAAGAAACACTCTGACTAAGTCGCATATTTTCAAGTTCAAATTCAAAATAGTTAACGTGATCGAGTCTTGGACTAAGTTCCTTCGGCTGAGACTTTCGGTCGTCGCAGAGTAACTTTCTGAATAAAGTCCGCGGTGTTAACGTTCGCGAAAGGACTCACTATTGAATTACTTTCGACTTCTTTGAATTTATCATCCGGTAAAACTCCGTCGGTGTTTCACGTCATAACCGGAGATCCAACAGACAAAGCAACTCACTCTCGCCCTTTCAAGCGTAGAAAGGTACATGTAAGTTTAATTTATGTAACTCTTAACTCTCTTCTTATTTCTTATAATATAATAATTGTTAAAGCAACTATCTCAAACTCATTTAGATACTGAACTCTGACACAGTCCGCGTAGGGCTGATAAGTGACACAAACCCAAATAAATAATTAGTCAGGACATAACAGCCTGAAATAATCAGCATACTGGTCTCTCTCTTTTCCTATTTTCCATACTACCCTCGCCTTTTGCTCGGGACGTGACAGCTGATTTGGTGGCAGC
>JAABKJ010002550.1:0-27815 GCA_011634705.1 Andricus grossulariae | reverse complement strand
TTTGGAATCCACAATATATGGCGTCTCACCCGAAAAAGCCAATGGCATACGGCGTAGGACGGCCAGCATCTTACACCAAGCCCAACTTCATTCCTCAAACTGAACGAAACAAGAAAAAGCAGCAATTAAAGAACTCAACCAGAATAAAGATATCATAAGATTACAAGCAGACAGAGGCAATACAACAGTAATAATGAATGAAGAGGACTATAACAACAAAATCATGGACCTTATAACTTACGATACTTATAAAAACCTTAAAAAAGACCCCACAAAAACAATAGTCAGCAAAACAGAAACCCTCTTAGAAGGTTCTAAACTTGACAGCCAAACAATAGCTCAATTAATATCTACTAATCCCACCTTTCCAAGACCTTACGGACTCCCAAAAATCCACAAAAACAACATTCCACTCAGACCGATCGACAGCGCAATAAACTCACCAACTTAAAACCCAGCATGCTTTCTCACCAAAGAACTAAATCCTTTTGCAGAAAGCTCTATCACACTTGTCCAAAACTCTTTTGACTTCATCAGAATGATACAGCAGATCCACATTCAACCCCAAGATATCTTAGTGAATTTCGACGTAGAATTTCTCTTTACGAAAGCACCAGTCTCTGATAAAATAAATATTAATCAATCCTTCGCAAACTTTCCTTCCGATTACATACCTTTGATAGAACACTGTCTCATTAATACTTACTTCTATTTCAATAACCAATTCTATCAGCAAACTTCCGGAGCAGTGATGGGATCTCCAATCTCACCTGTGATAGCCAACATCTTTATGGAAAATCTAGAAACTAAAATCTTTAACACATCCAAGCTCAAACCGAAATTTTGGTGCCATTACGTTGACGACACTTCTGACATCTGGATACATGGACTAGATGAACTACACAAGTTCTTCGATTCCATCAATCAATTACACCATAATATCAAGTTCACCATGGAAATTAAACAAAACGCAAAATTACCTTTCTTGGACGTACTAGTTTACAAAAGATCTGATAACACATTAGGACCTGAAGTTAACAGAAAACCTACTTATACAAACAGATCCCCACATGACTCCTTCCACCACCATCCATCTCAAAAGCAGTCGGTCATCAATTCCCTCATTTACAGAGCTGTCTCCATAACAGATAAAGATAACTTACAAAAGGAATTGCAAAAGGTTGAGCAAATCCTAATACAAAACGATTACACAACGAACAAATTGAGAAAGCAATAAGAAAATATACTCAAAAAAACAAGTCAACACAACCCACTAAAGAAATAGAGAGAATACAGACCACCATCCTACCCTACATCAAAGGTATCACAGAACAAATAGAGAGAATTATCAACAAACTCAATATCCAAACCATATTTAAACCACTTCAAAAATAGGACAACTTCTAAAAAACGCTAAAGATAAAAAGGCACCTCTCAGTGATCCGGGAGTATATAAAATTCCTTGTTCTCGTGTCAAAGTCTATATTAGAGAAACCAAGAGGACGGTGGGCCAACAGATTGTTGATATCATACATAGGAATTTTCTAGATTTAAAAGTTCATTACAATATGTTTTCAAGCATTATTTCCTCCGATGATACTCTTCCTCATGAATTTTTCATAAACTATTTGTCGCCACACTTTTCTGCCTTGGAGTACTTCTCTAGCTTCCTTCACGTGCATGCTTTCATCTTTCTTTCTTTTGTGTAATGGTACGATGATCGCATTTGGTACGATGATCTCACATTTTGGTACATAAATTTATCAATTCGCCGCGCACTCCTCCGTGATGACTGGGGAGGGAGTTTACTTGAGTTCCTTGGGTGCAGATCGAGGTCGGTGAGAGAACTCTGTGAGGACTGAGCCCTCGGAAAGGGGTGTGGGCTCATATTTCTTTATATAAACATTCCATTGATATTATCAACATTGTCTCAGTAAAATACCATCACCTGATGGTATTTCGACTTCAGGCCTTGGTGAGCCTAATCCAGCTGCTCGACCATAGGGATATCGTCGCTGAAAAATCGATGAGACTTCTTATTGGTAAGGTACTTGTCGCTATTCTCCTCCTCACTTTGGGCGCGGCACTGGATTTGCTTCCGAACTCATCTGTCATAGTCGTCATCCCCCAAACAGGCTCGAAATGCTCTCTTAAAATCAGGCCAGGTCAAGAGCTTCTTTTCGCGGATACGGAACCACTTTAAGGCTAGGCCGTCGAGAAAGACTATTTTTCCCAAAACCCTATTACCATCTCTATTCCGTAAACTGCTATTCGTCCTGTCATACCTCTGGGCAAAGCTTAGGGTTCGGTTGCCTCACGTGTGGTCAACCCCACGCTTTACAGACCTACGTTATCCCAGCACTGATTCACACTCTTCCGCTACATATTCCCTACAAGTTCTCTCAAAGGGCCTACTCCGAAATGACCAAGCCTAATATGGGCTTCGGGACTCTATCTGCATTCCCATATGGGTGTGGGTTCTCACATTCTGTATCTAAGTCCGCTGGTGCCCTAAACTTGCTAAGAGTTTGTCTCTTTTTCAAAAGAATAGCAATCGAAATGGTGGTCGTCGGTTCGAGAAAGACCCGTGGGTGAAGACGCGTAATTTGGCCTCCCTATTCGAATACCGATTCGATCGGTCCATACAGGGATGGCTTAGTTTAGGAAGTTGGAAGAGCCCCTATTGACGCAGAAGTTGTGATTTTCTTAGAGATTGCTCCTCTTCCATCATAGGTTGCAGCATCAGTGGAGGTTGTTAGGGTGACCGTGCCTTTACTTGTTTCCACTGAAACTCTGACTGGTACCGCAGAATCACAAACATCGAGGGGGGTCGCCGCTGTCAAAGCAAGAGTTGGTGGGGTGTGCTTTCGCGGGTATGTTGGATGCACATTCTGTTCAACCAACTTCAACTCGGTTTCAGTATTTAGTGAGGTCACCGAGGTTAATCCGATTTACGTCGTGACCAACCGTTAAGAAGACCCACAGTCCTTCTTAAACGCCAACATCTCTCCCAAAGAGTGCTTCCACAATGCAACGACATTAGGTCCAACGCATCTATAATTTGACTACCATCCATATTGATGATAGTCCTTTCAAATTCGCTATATCTGGTCAGATCCTCAATAATGCCCAGGAATCGTGTCTTCTCAAGGGATGCTGCCACCTTGTATTACTACCAGGAACTCAATTGAATTGATTGACTTACATTTCCGAATAATAGAAAAATTTCCTAAAAATCCTGAAAAATCTGCTCGAAACCCTCCTAAGCCTAATAGAAAGTCCTACAAGGGTATCTAAATTACTTTCAAAGTTCAGCAGATCGGAAAGCAAGGTCAACAAATATCAAATGAATTGTCAGACCATAAACTTTCTTTGATTAATGCCCGTAATTGGAACTGTATCTAGCTTTTTTCCCCCTGCGTAATCTCTCACTCAGAAACCAATTATAACTGTCCTAAATATTCATCCTGAATCAAAGTACCATCAATTTTGTATTTCTATGCTGTCCTAGTCGCAAGCCTTTCTTAAACTACACTTATAAACATGCGAATATTAGGTCTTACAATGGTGGGTGAAGGTGTATCATATGATCAAAAGATCTTTCCACCGCGGTTAAAATAATCGAGATATTCTCTGAAGGTATCTTAAGTAAATAATTTTACTTTATTCCAATTCAAACAATTTTTGTAAGAAGACGTAGTAAAGTATCTAAATAATTCAGAAATCAAACCTTGCATAAATAAATAGTAATAAAACAAGAAACAATGATGGTGAGGTAAGCGCACGCAGTTTTTCAAATATATGAAATACTCGCAATGATAATAGTTGAAGTAGTGCATCAAGTTGTCACAGATATAATTTCCTCTAAAATTTAGGGTTGACAGGAATTTTATTTTTCTAAAAACTGATCCTTTTGCAATAAACATTACACTTTTGCGACAAACCTCACCTCATCTTGTTCAATATGATTCGCTTTAGAGGATCAATAAAAATTTAGGAGAACAACTTCAGGGCGTATTAGCATCAGTATGCAACTCAGAATGATAAAAGTCGGCTCCCGAAAGTAAACCGCAAAAGGAAGCTGATCTTTTAAATGTTATACTGAACACAGGGTTTTATTTAGATTTGAGAAATAATTATTATAATGATAAAAATTTGATTGATGGCGGTGATAATAGGTCTCGTCATTTTAAGAAGTGAACCCGGTAGTCCAGGTGTTTAAAAAACATCTTTCTCGTAGAAGTTCTGTCCATAACCAAGATTTTAGACAATCTAATGGGGTTTCGACGTTCTGGTCATTCTAAAAAGTGAACCCGGTAGTTAATGTGTTTAAAATATATCTTTCTTGAAAAAGTTGTGTTCGTAGCTAAAATTTAAAATACCCTGATCGGATTTCAAAGGTCTTGCTATTCCATTACGTAAGCCTTGTTGTCCAGGTGGTTAAAATGCATCTTCATAAAGAAAATTATGTTCATTACTGAAAATTAAAATACCTTTATCGGGTTTTCAAGGTCTTTTCATTCCAATATGTGAGCCCGGTAGTCTAGGAGTTCAAAATACATATTCCTTGAGGAAGTTGTGTACGCAACTAAAATTGCAGACAACCTCATGTATTTTTGAAGGTTTTGTCATTTTGAGAAGCAAGCCTGATAGTATCGGTGTCAAAAATTCATGTTTCATGACCCTTCCTCTTCTAAGGTGCCTTCTACTTCAGTTCTAGATACTACGTCCTAGGGGAAGATGTGTTTCATATACCTGTAGTACAAGGTATACTTTCAAGAACTATAAGACCTTGGAAAAACGGTTGGCGTGCAGGAAATATCAATTCCGAAGGCACCTTCCTCAAAGAATACGTATTCTGAACACCAGGACTATTAGGTTTACTTTGCAGAAGAATAAGGTCTTGGAAAAATGGACGGAGTACCTTCTTCTTCAGTTCTGACCGCATATTTTCCAAAGAAGATGTATTCTAAATGCTTGGACTACGAAGTTGACTTCTCAGAAGGTCGCTACCTCGGAGAAATGGCCAGCGTGCCTTCTAATTCAGTTCCAGACGCAAAATTCTAGCAGAATATGTATTTTAAGCTCCAGGATCATCAGGTTTATGTCCTAGCAGCACGTGTCCTTGAAAGAACGGTTAGAATAAATAAAATAAAATGTTCTGAAGGCACTTTTCTTGTAGAAGGTGTATTCTACATGCCTGGACAGCCAGATTTACTTTGCAGAAGGACGAGACATTTAAAAATACCCAGGTTGCCTTCTACTTCAGTTCTGAATACAACTTCCTAGGGGAAGATGAAAAAACTGTCAGAGTGATTAAAATTTCAGTCCTAAAAGCACCTTCCTTGAAGCTGATGTATAATGAATACCAGGATTATCACCTTTAATTCGTAGAAGAACAAGATGTTGTTAGAATTGTCAGGATAACTCAAATTTTAGTTTTGAATGTACCTTTCTCGGAAAAGATGTAGTTTGAACACCACGACCACTAGTTTTACTTTTTACAATTGCTAGACCTTCAAAAGACCGATGAGGAATCTTAAATTTCTATCGTGAACACAAATTCCTCGTGAAGATCTATTTTAAACACCTAGACTACTTCTTAAAATGAGAAGACATTTGAAAAATTATCAGGGTAGCTAAATTTCAGTTTTGAAGGCCCTGCAGTTTTCGATTTTTGAAAACTATTCTTTTCTGCTCACTTCGAGTTCTGCAAATCGATATTCGATCCTTGATCAAGGCTGACTGACATTCGCAAAGAAACATCCGCAACCCCCATTTTCATTTCAAATAGACGGAACCAAGTAAATAGTTTTTTTTATATCTGATTAGCAAGTTAATTCAAACGCGTTTTATTGGGCATCATTCAGGTCAGAGGATTGAATAATTTCATGATGCAAGAAGGCGATGCTTTCGTTTTAAACAACTTTTTCTCAAAGAGGTTTATAAAATAAAGAAGTAATATCGAATACAAAATTTTTATTTTTCAGCGGCCGTGTAAGATCGCAACAGTTGGAAGTGGAGTATATATTTTTAGAGGTGCAAAGTAGACGGGGCCTCCTACTTTTGTTATATAAATATGGTTTGCAGGTGGATAGTGAGATCTGGATTGCTCATGGCGAACAGTGGGCATAGGGTACGGTTTGAAACCAACAGCTGTATAATATAGGTCTACATATAAACGTATATCAGCTGACACTGGACCAGGTCCAGCAACACTCGGTCGCCGTGTTTTAACCAAAGTACATTCATAATGATAGCCACTTCTCGTTCGTATAAAAGCGTAATTATCCTCAATATCTCTAGGGTTGTAAGGTTGCATCCAACGAGGTATTTCTGAATCACTCACTTGTTCGATATATCCTATATAGGTAAATTCATCCATTTCTACGAGCATGGTGCTAAATTCAATATCCTCGGGAAGTCCACCTGCACCTAATGTTATAAGAAAAGAAATAGACGTTTGGAAGGTTTTTGAAATAATAGTATAATTCAATTCTCTGAGCTGGAAAACAGACAATTTAAATGATGGAAATAGCTTATCAGAAGTACCAAGCCCTAGAATTTCCCAGATTTTCTGAATTCTAATAAGCTACATCGATACACATGAGATTGACAATAATATTTTTGTGTGAAGCAAGAATTAGAATGTTCTATTTGTGGGGTTTGTGTCAAAACTAGGTTTGACTAGTCAAAACGCGAAGTAGCCGAGCGCTTTTGTGAAAACACGAAGCGACTGCTGACAGTAAAGTGGTTGGTCACATCACGAACCACTTTTCCAGGTCGCCCTCAAGAAAAACACGTCATAGAGACTACTCACACGTAAGTGATTGGTCACATCTCCAAACTCTTTTCCAGATCGATCTTTATAAAAATATGTGCTTGCAACTGGTCTCAGAAGAGTGATTGGTCACATCTCGAACAACTTTTTCAGCTTGCACTGAAGAGAAACATATGCTAGCCACTGATCACAGAAGAGTGATTGGTCACATCGCAAACCACGTTTCCAGCTCGCTCTTCATAAAAATACGTGCTAGCGACTGATGACAGTAGAGGGAAGTTAAAATTTGACGTGCACAGCTGTCCAAGTGACAACTGTGCACGTCCAAAGTTTGACGTGCACAGATGTGCTCCTGTGCACAGATGGAACTTACCCAACTGTACACGTGCACATATGGAACTTGCCTAACTGTGTACGTGCATAGATGTCACCTGCTCATCTGTAAATGTTTATGTCAATACGTAAGGGTTTAACGAGGGTTGCCCTTCATATCTGCGTATAATAAATTTAAAACAGTTGCAGTTATTCAAAACTGGTTAAATGAAGCGTTATACAATTTTTAAAGTTAGGAAAGGACCCCGCGAAAAATCGACACTTCTCAGTGACTGAAATCACCAACAGTTTTCAGATTAATCTATGAGAACAGGAATCCTATTAAAGTAAATAGGGAAGGTGTAGAAAGACAAGGATGTCTTCGAATTTTTCTGGAGTGTTGTTTGATTATCCTTTACTTAGAGAAGCAGAGTAATTAACTTTTCGTGAGGAATAAATCATCAAAGATCAGGCCTACAATTCCTAACTGTGCACGTGAACAGTTAGGAATGTGACATCTGTGCACGTCTGAGTCCGCAAGAGCGCATCTGTGCACGTCGAAATTTCAGCTTCACTCTTCTGTGACCAGTCGCTAGCAGGTGTTTTTTCCAGGGCAAGCTGGAAGCTGGTCCGTCAACCGAAGAATGATTGCTCACATCTTGAACCAAATTTCCAGCTCGCCATTAAGAAAGACACGTGCTAGAGACGTGCTGAAGAAATCTGTTGGTTTTGGTAAGTAATCGTGATAATTTTGCGTTTCAACTAGTTAAAACTATCTTGAATTGAATTCGGGAAAAAACGTTGATATGTCATAATTTATTGAATTCTTTGAATCGTTATCTAGAATGTTTGTTCAGACCGTAAGTATATTTTATCTCTGCCAATGCTTCAATTTTGTCTTGAATTGCGATCATGTAATGTTTTTCATGGATAATTCTTACAATATTATATTTCACTCACATTGAAAATGGACGCAGCCCAAAAATGTCAGTAGGAGAAGTCTCGTAAAAATCTTCATTTTCGTTAAATGGACAAAATTATAAGAGGACTGACAACGAATTTGCGAAGATGTTTGTGTCAACGTTATCTCGATAAATGCCTGCCACATATACTAACATTCATGACATCTATCTTACAATAACTCTTTATTTATCCTTGGAGATAAGTAAAATGAGAGACAGAAGATAGTCAATATCAGAAACAGGAATTTTCCATATTCGAATGGTTATAACTATATGTTTTCAGACGTCATTTCCTCCACTGACACTCTTCCTCATGCATTTTTTATAAACTATTTGTCGCAACACTTTTCTGTCTTGGCATACCTCTTCAGCTTCCTTCGCGTCCATGCATTTTCTCTCGCGATCTGCCTCTGGGCACGCTGCCATTCATGAGAGAAACCTGGATGTTGATATTTCTCTTGGTCATAAGGCACCGTCCTTCCAGAACTGGATGCTTGCCCGCGTTTGTGCTCATTGTCGCCTTTCCCTTCCTTAATTTATTTAATATATTTTTGCCTGAAGTACAGATAAGCCAGCACTCAAACTGAGAGGCTCCCAGAGACAAAGAAATCAGGGACATGCTTTTCGCATTGCCCTTTATAACGGCTTAACCTACAACTGATGCCGGGTTAGCGGCTTGGTTACACAGGCCATTCACGATAACGGTGATTTTATAAAGAATAAACAGTAAGTTCACTTGGAACTGGTAGAATTGGAGGTTTATCCCATTCAATTTTGTTCGATGTCTTGCGGTGATTTGTTTTTTTCACAATTTTTTTTTCTCTTGTGGAAACAGCGTATCACCAGGAAAAGTCCTGATCAGCGATAACTGACTCACCGAGTAATGTTGCGTTTCGCGGATTGTATTAACAGCCTTTTTTTTAACACTTATCAAACTGGGTTACTGGGCTCATAGCCTGTCGAAGAAAGAAAATAAGTAAAGGCTGCAAATTTCAATAATATATCGTTTATTTAAAAGTACGTGCTGATAATTTTACGAGACTAGGCACACTCGTCTGTACTACGATTTTGAGTTGTTAAATCAGGATCGACGGGATCAGAAGACGGTGGGTGAATCGTAAGACACGAGAAGGACAAAGAGGGCGCTTCAATCTAAATATTAACATATCCAAAAAGCTCAGGAGGTTTCTGATCAGGGAAAACGCCCTGTAGGCCGTAACCAGACCAGACAACTCAGAGTCTAAGAGCGTTATCCAGCTGTCAGAAGAAAATAGGAAACTTGCGGTCAAATCCTTGTACTTTTTTGTTGTCGGTAGAATCCTCGATGAAGTAATAAAGAGACCAGAGCTCCACGAAAGTCAGGAGATCAAGGTTATCATCTCGACCAAATACAAGAAGAAACCAGCAAATTAGGTTTCTAGCTTCAGTTCTTCAAATCCGTCGTCTGAGATTAAAGACTCTATTATTAATTTTTTTATGTATGAAATGTTTATAGTTATACCAGACACAAGCCTTAAGGTGGTGGCGTCACCTCTAGTAAGATGCCCATATTAAAGTTTCATAGACTTAGTATAGAAAACGCGTGAAGGAACGAGGGTAAAGACAGTGGAAACACATTCATAAAGTTATATTCTAATTTATTTCAGATTTGCCTTGAACTAAAAAGCAGATAAATTTGCGTATACAAACTATTCTAAACAAAGCACTTACCTATTCTAAATCAAAGATAAGCATTTCGCGACTGAACTAAAGTTAACTATGCACCTATCCTTCAATACTAATTTCTAAAAGTAAATTAAATGCAACATGAAATAACAGGTAAGGTCTGCGTTATATAAAATTAAGGAGTACGCCGTACTGAATTTCACTTTAGCGGTCTTGGTATTCTGCTTTCTTTCTATATTCCAGTCCGCGTGTCAAGTGACGCTTCGTCGTGAAACTTTTATTCTTTTTCATTTTTAAACTTGCAAAATAAACCGGGCCTCCTGGTATTGTTAAATAAATATTGTTTTTGGCTGGAAAATAATTATCGTAAAGATAATTTTGGCGAATGGGGATGACGTACTTTTGGAAATCTGCAGTTATGAAATACACGTTATTTTCTATATGTATCTCAGCTGATACTGGCCCAGGAGCATCAGAATTGAAAAGACCAGGTCGAATTGTCTTATATAGAGTTCCTTCATAATGATCGTTCCATGCCGTTCGTATAAAAACAAAATGGGCCCCAACATGAAGAGGGTCGTGAGGTTGCATCCACAATGGTGCAGTTTCATGTCTTTCTTTTTTTATAGTTCCCATATAAGTAAATTTATCCAGTTCTACGGAAATTTGGTTTTCTGGAAGAAACTCTAGAAGTCCACCTGCACCTGTTGTAAAAAATAGACATTTATTGAGTTTTTCTATCACTAGTATAACTCAATGTCATAACATTCAACATTTTCTGATACAAAAGAATATTCCTTTTGTAGTTTAGATTTGAATACTCACAACAGAAAACGTTTTAGATTTGAATATTAGTTCGAATAATAATAGAATTTGATGTTAAGCGTTTAGTCTTTAAAAATATTTTCTAAATTTTCTTTGTTTGGCAGCAAAGAGAGTTTTGGGATGTTTGGAGACTCTAGAAGTGAACAATTCAAACAAGAAGCTTTTAAAAAAATTCAGATGTTTGAAAACAAATACGCTGTATTTTTATCAATCAATAATTATAATATTGCGTTATACTCACATTGAAAATGAAGGCAATCAACTAATGCAAGCAGGAGAATTCCAGTAAAAGTCTTCATTTTTATTAATTAGGCCAAATTATAACAGAACTTACAATTGATCTGTGAATATTTCCGTATGACTTCTATCTGATGCCAAGGCTCTGTTTTTTTTAAAATAAATAAAGCAGAAGAAGGAAGTGATTATCTCTTTTATTTCGTTGCATTCAATAGAGATTTTAACTTTCCCTTTATTATTCCGGAAAAAAATTCTTATTATCATTCATATAATTTTATGCATTGTTTGATCTGACTTTAACTGATTCTAAAGTCAAGTTAAAATTGAAGCCAGGGCAAAGATAACGTTGGCTGAAAAAAAATAGATTGCTGCCCAAGGACTTCCTTCTTAATTCATAAGAAATTTTAAATGGAAAATTTTTGGTTGATTTTCCCGGAATTGGCTATTTTTCACATAAAACTTTATTTCCTGTAAGCAGAATCTCAGTATTTTGGGAGCATGGTGTTATCCTATTTTTTGAATTGGAAAAGACTTTATCTTTAAATGATGATTTCGAGTTTACAGAATTTGTTTCACTCTTTTGGAAAATTTTCATTTTGTTAGTTATCTAGTTATGTGCCGCCCCTCTTTAGTTACACTACAAGGAAAAAAGTTTGACCTTGGGAAATCGAGCCTCCGTAACCGCGGTGTGAGTGTTTTATAGCAAACCCGCGAAAAAGGATATGGACTGACAGCCGCCTGTTTTCCTGTAGGGTCAGAGTAAGGCCACCCAGCAGTCAAAGTCACGCCTACTGATGAGTTCAGATCGTTCACCGTCATACCATTAGAGTGATTCTTAGATAACGAGTAGCAGTATACCCGGACACCCACCTAGGCAGGAATCCACACGAGTCCGATCGTCACCCCTAAGCGGTTCGCAGAGCCAGTTGGGCATTCTGTAAGTCTATCCAGGAGTGGGTAATCGCAAATGGCGTCTGGAGTATCCGAAAAAATGGTAACATCTCTCCAGTGACCCTCAATGACGTATTTATCAGCAACGGAAATGCCGTAGAGCTCGACCGTAAAGATCAAGGAAAGATCACGAAGGCGAATTTCGAACCTTAGTTCGAGCACCGAGATGAGGTAGCGAGATCTAAAAAATTTCTTGATTTCTGCTTAAGATTCAACCGAATATCTGATAAATGCTCCCGAATCCAGGTTTACGTGCAGGTCGGCAAGAAGATCATCAAAATATGCAGGTCGGATGGAGGTGTCCATCGCAGAAGAGTAGGCAGTGACAGAACAAAATTGTATGCAGATATCAGCATGACTTTGTCAGGGTTTACACAGAATCTTATGTTTCTGCAGCGGCTTCGGAGAGGAAGATCGCAATACATCCAAGAGCGGTCCGAAGAGAGGCATATTAGACGCGATACAACAAAGTCTATGCCAAAACACTGGTGTTAGGGAATAGAGAAGCAGTTCACTCGAGGCATGCTCTGACCAGCTTTTTGCGAAAAGTCAGAAGGAGAGAAAAAGACACTCCTCAAATGGCCCTGGAAATCACACGCTTGATGTTGATCGCCCTAAAACCCTTTGTGGCGAAATGAAACCAATTTGTCAGATTCGGGGTAATCTGACCATCCTTGACTCGGGACCTCGCGAAAATGCACAATTGCAATTGAGGCATTAAAATAAAGAGGCCAATCGTCGTCAACAAAGGGAAAAGTGACTCTACCTCCCGAGTCAGTAATGTATCGCATGTCCGGAAGGTAGTAAGTCAGGCGTCTTATCACGAGAATAGACAGAAGAAAAGATAGAACTCCCCCTGATGTTCTCCAACCCCGCAGACTCTGGGTTCCCTTACATCAGAGAAAAAGGTACCTGTTGCTAACAAGAAAGGAGACGAAGTTGAGCAGTCTATCCGGCACACCCAAGTCCTTCAATTCAGCGATCAGAGGTCCCAAGAGGACGACATTTAAAGTTCCCTTCAAATTCAGGGTCAGGGCAAGCTTCGGTCACTCCTTTATAAAACCTCGCCTATATCCATGACCACAGTAGCCACAGAGTCCAGGAAGGACCTCCCTCTTCTATATCAGAATTGGAAAGCAGGAATCCAGTCATTGTGTTCGGCAAGGAAATCAAGCCGTCTTTGGGATTGCAGGTCTAATAAATTCCTCTCGCAGATCCCTAATGGCTCGGATCAGTTATCACACCAGTCTGCGGAGAGCCTGAGCTCCAGCAAGATCCTCAAAAGTCCCCAAAGATCTTGCTAAACCTGTTGGAGGATCAGCATCTTGGACTTACTGCCGCATCTTGCATATTTAATAAAAACTAAAATATTCGTTTTTCCGAAAAAGGGTCGCTATTTTGTGTATCTTAAACATTTCTTTTCTTCCCCTGGTCGTCAAACAAGGAGAAACTCCTAGCCAAAAAATATTCAATTATCCTTATTGTTCTGAAAAATAGCGAACTTGAAAAAAAAATTGTTTGCTATACAGAGAACAAACGTTCCATGCTTTCGTAACAATTCGAGCCAAAGTTAAACACTTTCGTGTTAGCTCTGCTGCTATAATTTGCTGTTCGTCTTCTCTCTGAATATTGTGAAACTCATAAAAAGGCTACGTCATCTCCACAAACAGTCAGTATTTAAAACTTTATGCCTCAGAGTGGAAAAAAATTAGAATTATTTACACACCTAATTTATTTAACCTTGTTTTGTTCACGTTAAAAATACTCTGTCTATGAAATTCGTAAAAACACATTTGATTACAACATTAAAAATTTGTTGATTTTAATGTCAAAATGATAATGTATATCTTATTACTGATCGAAACCAATATCTAAATTAATTACAGCTTGTTCTACAGAAAGGCTTTGATTCCATGAACTTCATTCTGCTCATCTCTTCAAAAATGTGAAAAATCAACTTACTTTACAGCGTGATTGCAAAATTTCAGGAAGAGAATTATTTTTGCTATTAAAAAATAATTAGAAATTAAAATTTAAAAAATTTAAATACTAATGGATAATTTTTAACTTCTAAGACAAAAACAAGAATTTCCTATATAAAACGGTTGGATTTTCAGCCTGGAATTAGAAAGTTGCAACAGAAGAGTCAATTTTGAACTAAATAGTAAAATTTCGAGTTGCAAATTAATTTTCATTCCATCGAAGGGATTCTCAATAAAATAATTTGATTAAAAAAAAAAAAAACTTTGTGCTGAAATTACGAATCTTCAGTTGAATTTTCAACCGGAAACGATGAATTTTTAACAAAAGAAAAGAATTTTCGAATAGAATGATGAATCTTCAAATAAAAAAATTGGACAGTTGCATTTTTAACTAAAACATAATAAATTTCTACAAAAATGGATGAATTTTTCAAAACAAAAAATACAAAAATTGTTAAGTAAATTGTTATAATTTCAAGCCAAAAAGATATTTCAGGCCCTGAACAAATTATAAAATTGTACGTTTGTAGAACTGAATACTTGTTGTCATTAACGAATTTTCTACTATTAATAAGCCTCCTCTTGTTTTTGCAATCATGAATTTTTAACTAAAAAAAGGCAAATTTACAACAAAATAGTTAAATTTTTAAGCAAAGTGATACATTTTCAACTAAAATGATGAATTTTCAACAAAAAAAATGAATTTTCTCGCAAAGAGTTTAGGATTCATACAAGCAATTAAATTTTCAACCAAAAAAGACGAATATTTAACAAAATAATTAAATTTGGTATAGAATAGTAGAATTTTTTAACCACATGACATGAATTCCATAACAAAAGCATAATAGTAGAATTTTCAATTGAAAAGAATTAATATTTAACCAAAATATTTGGATTTGCTTGTTGGGTCCCATTGATTCAGTTTGTATTTGAGTGAAAAAACGAGAAAAGGGGGTAGAGGGGAAAAGGGGAACGTTTTCAAAAACAGAGAAAATGATGAATTCTTCAAAAAAGGACAATAGGCGAAAGAATTTCAAGTCTGAAATATGAAAGTGATTTTCAAACTTTTTCAGATATTATTGTATTGCTTCTCATAGAGGGATGTTTTCAATGACCTAAATTTTCAAATATAATTTCTTGACATATTTTGCTATAATTCGACCCCAGGAGTTCAAAAATAATTTTTTTTAATACGCGTGTATGTGTACCGATTTATGAAGTTTAAAAAAATGTTTATTCTGTTTCTATAAAAAAAAACTGTTTTAAAATTCGAAAAACGACAATATTACATATAAAATATTTGTTCGTGCCCATGAGAAGCATCGACTGACCTATTATTGAACCTTTTGTGACCCACCAGTACCGATTTATGAAGTTGAAAAAAAGGTTTTTATTGTTTTAATGGAAAAAAGTTTTTTGATATTCAAAACACAACAATATTACATATAAAACATTCGTTCGTGTCTCTGAGAAGCATCAATTGCCCTATTGATGAACCTTTTATGGCCCACCTGTACCAATTTATTCAGTAAAAAAAAAGTTTTATTATGTTTATATAAAAAAAACTTTTTTTTATATCCAAAATACGACAATATAACATGTAAAATATATGCTCGCGTCCTTGAGAAGCGAACAAATATTGATTTGATCAAATATTGATGAACCTATTAAAGAACCTTCCATGACACACCAGTACCGATTTATGAAGTATGATAAAATTGTTTATTCTGTTTCTACGAAGAAAACTTTTCTGATATTCAAAACACGACAATATAACATCTAGAATATTTGTTGGCGTCCTTAAAACGCATTAATCTGGCCACCTGAAAGGCCTGGCCGCATCCCGGCAATATTCATTACCAAGCAACCCAGCATCAAAATAATTAAGGATTTTGACCTAATCCAGATTTATGAAAAGAATTTTGTAATACACAAACAGCGAGCATTCAAACGATAGGTGCTCCACATAAAAAAAAAATCGAGCATTTGTGTTGTTATTTGATATTTCTGCTTTTTTTTAGTATCTCGCATACCTTCTTTATTCTCGTCCTTATTATCCGCATAATCTTATTATTGCGATCTTCGTATACGCCACATTAGAATGCAAGAGATACTGTCAAACCATAGTTTTAATGAACGATAAAAGTAGCACTCACATAAAGTAACAACTGTTACGTAAAGTTTTTCTAACATGTTGATTACTTGTGACTATGGACGTATATAGAACCGTTATCTCATCGATGAAAACCATATTTTTGAGCGTCCCGCATTCACCGTTATTTCCGTAGAAAGGTAGAATACACCGATTTAATTTACATGCGCGATTTCATTCAAATTCCATTATTAGGAGAAATTTGTTCTAACTCAGGACGATAACAAGAGAATCAGGAAACGTTGTATTAACTCTTGACTATCGCCGCGCTTCCAAAATTTGAATTTGATATTATTGATAGTTGAATTTGATACTGTGCTGCATTCCAGCACTCTTTAAGGTAATTGATTCACGAAATTTTGGTTGTTGTTGTGTATTAGGCCCAGAACTATTCCGGGTCATCAGTACGCCCCAGCCTCAGCCCAACATCCTCTGATCACCCCATTCTTCGCGAAATTGCCCCGTCCTACCTTTTTAATAGCTCTAATTTTACCTTTTTTTTTGGTTATAGCTTATGATTTTATAGCCTATGATTTCTCTAACCATTATTATTTTCCCCTTTTGCTTGTCATGTCGCTAATTAATATTTTTTTAATATGACTTATAAAATAGCTCAAATAATTTTATTGATTCTTTTTTCATTTTCGGTCCTGGCTTAAGATTTTGTTTTTACTATTTGAGACTTGAAGAGTGCTCTTAGAGGGGTCAACCGAGGCGCTTGGTCCCGGGAGAGATCTTAAGGATCGTCGTCGTTTTCCGGATTATTATCAAAGGAGAAGCTTGAGCATTCGTTCGAGCAGAAGGGTGTTGTGACGGGGTAAAATTGACATACCTCTCACTTGAATCAAAATCTAACATGCTAGCTGAAGAAAGTTAAAATTGTGATGAAGAGTGAAAGTCACACCTCGACCAGGAGCACTCACCGAAAAAAGATTGTTAATTGTGGTTACTTATTCCTCGAAATGTCTGTTTTAAAGTTAACTAACCTCCATCTGTCAAAAATGAGATCAACAACAAAAGCAACAGAAGCCAGGGACAAGTCGTTGCATCAGATGTTTGCGAGGAATTACTAACACACCCTGGATAAAGTACCTTTCACCAACCAGAGTCTAACTATCCCACGTCTCCGTGGTGAACGATTTTCATCCAAGATGGCGAGCTTTGAATTTGCTGCCTGATTAACATCGTAACTGGCCGCAACCTTCCACTGTTCTATCAGAGCCATGTCATCGAGGCGTGCCGTCAAGACAAATCCACCATTGAAGACTCCATGGCAACCAGGGCGGAGTCGCCACGTAGACTTATTGCCAGGGTTTCTGGCACTCTGAAATAGTTACCATGGGGAATGTGTAAGTATCACCAGTAACTACCGAGTAACTAATTATTAACTATCACCATGGTTACCGCTGCTTCCTACTCAGAGGCAACGTTGGGCCAGTCAGATCCTCGCTAGACGCCGCCATCTTCTGTCACCATTTAACACCACGTCACGAAGGCGTGACGTCACACGAGCAACCACGGCTCTGGTGTTACTGAACTCAACTTACTAGTAACCAGGGTCGCCAGTTAAGCGCCATATAACCAGGACATGTGACGTCACGATCCTCAGACTGCAATAAAGGGATCGAAAACCTGAGGAATCTGAGCTCATCGGTCGTCGAACGGACTATCGGGCGAATCTATCAACCAAGGAACGCAACCATCCTCCTCCATGCGTCAGATAAGACGCGTATTTTGTCAAAAATGTGCTGCATGATTGTCAGCAGCTTTGACTTGTTCCATTTGAATCAACCAAAGTTCACATCGCAATATAAACTGAATTATTGATGGTGAAGAGGTCGGACCCCACCGAGAGATCATGACGAGGGTGGCATCTATTTGAGCTAGATCCTAGGGTACAGGGTGATCCTGGAGATTAATGCTCCTTCTGGTCCTGGAACCATCATTTCTCAAGGGATACCTGCTTTTCGCAATTGGTCGTAATTTTACTTTCCCATCTTCGTCTGCGGCTCGCTCATGCCGTGACTGGAGAATCGCTCTGAGTTTATATCTAGTACACCAGATGTATTCAGCGCGATTTCGCTACGACTTCTGCTCAACATGTGGAAGCTCAGAGTGTTTCTGGCACCACCGTCCCTTAAGAGACCCGAGTGCAAGGATAAGGGTTCATATTCTGAGAGATCGCTCGGTACCCAGAAACAACATAATAAGACACCTCACCTAGGTATCTGAATATTTTCAAATTTTTCTAGAAATCTTATTCTCGGTAACAGTAATCTCTTTAAAAGTCTGAACATATTTTAGGAGTGATATCGTCGTATTAAAGTGTTGAAAACATAATCAATTCACAATGTCGAAAAAGCGTTAAATAATGATACAATGTTTGCCTTTATTATTGAAGAATCACCTACAATTTGAATTTTCTCTTTTAAAAATAAAATTTCAAAATTAAAATTCCTTATTTGGACATCTGGACTCAGAGAAGTCCAGAACATTCGAAAGAACAAACTCAAAATAGCCACTAAACTTTATATTCAAGCAGTGTTGAATGTCCATCTAAAGTTGAAAAATATACAGGGCCTCCTATCCTTGTTAGATAAATGCGGCCTCTGGGTGGAGATACAGGTATTATAACAGAATTTTCATAAGTGAGGATATAGAGCTTTTTGAAAGGGTGAGGTGTATAATAAACGTTATTTTCTATATGAATTCCAGCTAAAAATGGATCAGGAGAATCAGAATTCAATTTTCGAGGTAGATTTGTCTTCTCGAGAACTGCTGAATATTGATCACCACTTTCCGTTCGTATAAAAATATGATGGCGCTGAACCCAATTAGGGTTATCAGGCACCACCCAGTAGACAATATATTCCTTTGTTTCTGATTTGAGATTTCCTGCATAAACAAATTTAACCATTTCTACACGAACGCTGTTCGAAGAAATATGCTCAGCACGTCCACTTGCACCTACTTTTGAAAGAAAAAAATTGACATCTATGAAGTTTTTGTATCATCAACATAATTCAAACTTTTGAAAATGAAAAAATGAATTACTGATATCTTTTCAATTTTCAGTTAATCGCTGAATTCAACGGTCACCCTTTTTTAGCAATAACGCAAACAGTTATCTAGGTAATCGTAAAAAAATTGAACTTCGCATTGAATATCAGGAAATTCAAGTCAATTCAAACGGGTTCAAGACCTTCTCAAATGAAACAAGGCGCATAATTATTCCTCAAATTCTATTTTCGCTAACATTTGTCCCAACTCAAATCATTTTGCAATTCAGACTAGAAGCTTTTTAGAAAATTATCATTTTTGAGAAAATATGCTTATATTTTTGACAAATAATAATTATGATATTATATTACACCTACATTCAAAATAGAGGAAATCGAATATACCTAGGAGAAGAATTCCAGGGAAAATCTTTATTTGTATTGGATTGGCTAAATTGTAAGATTTGTCAACAACTGATTTGTCAAGAATTTCGTGTGAACTCCATTTATTCTTTACAATGACTCAAGTGGAAGAAGAAAGATTGTTAACATCAGATCTCAAAACTTTCCATATTTACTAGACTTTTTACTCATGAAACCTTCATAATAATTCTTCAGTGATTCAGGTTGCTAATTAATTAGTTAAAATTTTTTTTTCGACTGTTTTAAAAATGAAATGGTGTATGTGACGTTTGTCAGGTGTCTGCTATCATGAATTTACAAAGTTTCATGTGTTGCTGTGAGAGTACAAGCATTAAGGAGATTATTTGTTAATCAAATAAAGTTTATTGTTCTTCCATTTTTAAGAAAAAACTCGTGTTGACTTGTATGACGTAGTATGATTCAGGATTATCGGACTTAGCCTATTTACATAGGCTTCACAATAATTCCTTTTTATCGTATCAATTAAGCTAAAAATGTTTTGCAATCGCCTTTTTTAGGTATATTTGTCTGTCAAACAAATCTAAAGACAACTTTATTGTGGATAAAGAATAATGTATTCTGCCATCAGGAAGCGAATTGGAGTTGAACGCCAAGTTTGTTGAAACGTATCACGAACCACCTCAGAGATTTTTATATTCACTTATTTGCTATAAACATTGATAATAAATGCAAACACTTCATTTTCTGGCGTCATGATTTAGAAGCACTAACGATTGATGCGTTTGCAATCTTCTGGTCAGTTTTTAATTTTTAGGCAATGTCATTGATCACAAGAAAGTGGGGGCTGTAGTAGTTCCCCTTTAGTCTAGTTTAGTCTGCCATCCACTATTTTTGGATTCAATGATGAAAGAAGCTCTCTATCCCGGTCCCCAAGTAGATTTACTTCTGTGTCCTCTCAGGGGGTAACACCCTCTGGCCCACAATCTTACCATCGTCGCAGAAGTAATAGATTTTCTGATGCAACCATTCGGAAATAGAGGATGTTATGGCACTTCGAATCCGGACAGGTCAGATATTTCGCAGATTTCAGTTACTGATATTGAGTCTGATCCCTAAATCAAACAATTTTCTAAGTGTTGATTTTATAAATCACAAACACCTAGGTGCAATCTTACTTGGGATTAGCAAACTGTTCTAGCTTATATAAAGATCCTAGATCCAAATGTAAAGTTTTCTATAGAATTGTTGACACAAGAATTAGTTACTTAATAGTTTTCAGTATCTGACAGATTGTTCAGAATCTATTTGAGATATGTGTAGAAAACATACTTGAAAGTAATGATTTTGTTGTACTTTTTCAAGTATAGCTTAAAGACTCTAATCAGGTCAAGCAGATCGGACATAACCCAAATGAACTTCACTCAAGGTAAGATCGTTTGAATGGTTAATCTTTATTAATGAATAAATACATATAACCCCATTTAAAATGGTCAAGAGGTTATCAATAGACAGGAGTATGTGGCTTTAGAGTGGCAAAATAAACAGAGCCTCCTGGCGTTGATACATAAATGCGGTTTTCTGGTGGTAAAAAAGGTGCATAAATAGAATGTCGACGAGTTGGCATAGGGTACTTTTCAAAAGGATGAGCTATATAAAACATGCTATCTTCTAAATGTATTTCAGCTATTACTGGACCAGGAATATTAGAATTAAATTCACCGGGTCGAGCTGTCTTTCGCAAAGCTCCTTGATAATGTAAGCCCAATTCGGTTCGTATAAACAAGAAATGATCGGTAATATCTTGAGGTCTGTGAGGCTGCATCCAGAAGGGTATCATATTATCAAATTCTCTTTCGATTGATCCTATATAAGTATATTGATCAATATCTATGACAATGTTTAATGGAGGAATATGCTCTGGTAATCCATCTGCACCTAATTTTGTGAGAAAAAGAAAATGGAAATTTATGAAGCTGAACTGTAAATTTTAAATTAGCTTCATCTGCTTAATAATGCTTACGTAACAATCAATAAAATAAACCATTTTCAACGTTTCTGATTCAGTATTTAAAAATTAAGAAATTCTAGAACAAATGTTTGCGAATTTAAACTTTTGAAGCTTAACAGCTTTGGCGTGAAGGCCTCAGAAATTAAACTTTTTTAAATTACGCTTCAGAATTAAAATTTCCGTACAGAGAAGAATTTGCTGACATTTTCACTAGACAATATCAAAGCGTCACGCTTTTTAGAATTAATCTACGGGTGGGCGTTGAAATTTTTTTTTAATGAGAGAATTTCTTCTTCCGGAAAACAAAGAAATTGGGGACGATATGCGTAATATTTTTGACAATTGATGACTGAAATATTATTAAGTACTTACATTGAAAATGGAGGCAACCCACTAATGTAAGAAGAAGAATTCCAGCAAAAATCTGCATTTTTGTTTGACAAAACAAATTATATGAGAACTGGCAACTGATTTGTCAAGAATCGTGTAAAAGCATTATCTTGAAGAATGACTGCTATATAATGCTAGCTTTTATTACTTTCACCGGATAACAACCTTTTATTCATTCTTTAGAATGAATGAAGTGGAAGGAGAAATATTATTTGCCTCAGATCTCGTAATTTTCCATATTTGCTAGACGTACCACCCATAGAGCATACCAAAGTTGAGATAATTTTTGTTATCTTTTAAGCTGCTTCTTGAGTGCACAAAAATTCGAACAAGCAAACATTTATTTGATTCAAACTAAAATGTAACTAAAATTCATTACGTGGGTGAAAATTCAAAAGTTATATTTATTAGATTTTCAATCAAATGATTAAAGTTTTAATATCGATAGTAATTACAATAAATGCCAAAATAATAATTTTCGAGATGAAGTATGCTATTATTTTATCATTATAATTCTTTGTATTTAATACAAATATTTTTATATAAACCATTTGCGATATTGAGTCAGTTAATCCCTAGATTCATAAGATAAATTACTCAAAACTGTTCCAAGAATCTGGAATCAGTTCTAGCCTTAACTGGTTCTGGATTCTGGTTAAAACCACCGACCTTAAGTAATCTCAACTACCAATTTAGGAATATCAAAGGTCTCTCAATTGACATTGGTCACTGATATCCAATGCTAAATTTGTCGTTTGTAGCTTTATCTGTTATCAATCTAACTAGTACAAAATCTTTCTTTGCAAGATTCTGGGTTCCAGAGACATCATTTATAAGAGCGCTGATGATCTTTTGGACTTATCTTGCTAACCATAGCTTCTAGATCATCGCCATCGTCACTTAAATCTTGTAGTTTCTCATCTCAAGAATCCCAATGATCATATTCTACAATGGTTTTCGTTTTCCTAAGTCTTCTAGGACTTTTTTTAGACTTCTTTAGATATTCATGGCTTACAGTGCATCGTCTGATGCAAATGTTCTTACTCAAGGATGCTCTTAGATTTGTTGAACCTTTCACGTTTTTTTTTTGTGTTTAGTTCCTATCTCCAACTGACCTTTTAATATAGACTCTACATCTTAGACAGTCAAGCTCTTTAGAGGTACTTTCTTTTGTCTTTTTCCACGACGCGTCGGAATTATCAGCTGCTAACACTTTTGGTTGATGCGGCCACCTCTTCAGAATGCAATTCCTAGTAACAGGTATAATTTCACACAGCTTGAATCCTTATGAAATGCTGGGAGTCACCTTGTCTTGAACTCGTTTAAATGCAGTTTTGAACAGTTTTGGGAAAACTGCTTGTGGGAATTACCCGCGGTTATCATTTTTCCAATCATTTGAAACCATTCTCTAGCTCTCATTCAACAATCGAAATACGCAGACATCTAATGGTTGAGTAAGATGCGTCAAATTAGACACTGCTTGATAACTTCAATAAATACATAGCTAACCAAATTATAACAAATTACAGCTTTTCTTCCTGATAATTTCTTTGGGTATACTAGACATGCTTTCCAAAACCAGTCTTCGAAGATTTCCATATCAAACCATTCACTTTTATTTCGGTTGTAAAGATGGTCTTTGATATCTTCTTCCATCCAGGTAGGGTAGAGATGCCTTGAATTATACACAGTTCAAGGAGGAAGAAGTTTACCATCGTGTGGAAGATTTAGATGAATCAATAGTTCTTTCTAGATGCCTGGAACCTCTTCTGATAAAAACTTGTGTGCTTTTAGGATCATCTGTGAAATTAGTGTCATCGTAATTAATCCAGGTTGTAGAAATACTCGTTTGTAATTTGGTAATCAACTATCGCTCTGGATCTTTTGATGTTTTCAGAAAGATGCATCCATAAACGCTCAATAGCAATGCACACACGCAATAACTGCTTGGCCTTTTATTCTTTAAACGTCTCGACTTGCTTCTTATTTGAATCAAGTGTGATTATCCAATATCACAAACGTGACAAAAAGTTAGGAAAAATCCCCAAGATCCTCAATTATTAATCCTTTAGCTAATGCAGTCTTTTCTGATCGCCTAGTCTTTTAGTTTTTCTTCGTTTATTTACAAACTAGAAAATAATTTTTTCTACGATTGGCCAATTCCAATCAATGTCAGAGGATTCTCAAGATTTTTAAATATGCGAAATGATGTTTAAGTTATTTTAAAAGTTATTCAAATCAATATTTGCAGTATCGCAAAGGATTTCACAGGACCTTAAATAGTTCGAGTGATGTCAAGGTCATCGTCAGATTTCATGAAATTTCATAGGATTTCAAGGAATATTATTATTCTATTTTTTCAAGTGTTATAAAATTTGATCATGGTAAACCACTAATTGCTAATTGCTCATTTTTGAAACAATAAAAAGGCAATATTGTAAAACTTGCAAATATCCTGCGTCACTTCTACGAATATTCCGTATTTTCGACTTCTTGCTTCACAATTGAAAAAAAAGAATTATTACACACTTAATAAATTTTCGCGTGCCTAAAGTGAATGTTTTATGACTGAAAGTTCTGAATAAATATTGATTAATCTTCATGGCTTATACCTCGGAAGAAGTAGAAATTCTAATTATCTCTCGAATTTTACATTATTTGATTTTTTTGAGTAGCTGCTTTGAAAATATTGTAATTTAGAACGTTTTGTTATCAAATATTACCTATAATTTTTAATTTCTCATATAAGCGAAGCTAAACGTATTTTTTTAGCTTTAGTTCCTATTTTTTGAATAAAAGCTTATTGATAGGAAGCGTATTTTCCCAAACATCGATTAAATTAAATTAAAGAATAAATCAGCTCAATTCATTAAACTGACCTTAAAAGCGAATGGATTCCAAAAATTAATTTACATTTTTGATATTTGTAAATTGGCAATTGACTTCAAACTGAATTAATTTAGTGTACCTCTTTTATTTTTGTACAACATGAAATCCCACCAAAAATAACTGCGATGAAAAAAAATCCAGAATTATTTAAGCTTAATGGCATTTTCGTTTAGACTGTTCAATTTTTTAGGATTCCAATTTGAAATTGAAAAATATGTAAGGAAAATATATTCAGATTCAAAAGTTTTCAGAATAAAAAATTAAAAATTAATATATTTGAAACCTAGCATTTTTAAATTCGAGCTTTGAAAACTAAATAATTTCTAATGACCTTCGAAATAAAACTACATGATGACGAATTTTCGGAGCTCATCTGTTACTGCTGTGTAATCAAAACCTTTTGTTGAAGGTAAAACTTCACCTGGATCCCCATTTTGGTAATGTCCAATATTATGAGTAGAAATGCGGGGACGTTTCATTTATTATAACCACGTCGCATTAACAATTATGCAAAAATTAATCATAAGTCGGAAATTATTTATCGGATTGAATATCATAAGAATTTAACAAATAATTTTACTTTTTCAAAAATAATTGATATATCACGCTTATATTACCATTTCTATAACCTCTTTCCTAATTTTTATACTGACTTCAGGAGATTTAAAATGACTACGGGAGAATTAAAGTGATATGAAGCGACCAGTCTTGACAAATCCAGTCTGTAATAATCAGAAATATTCCTAATAGAGCTCACTTGACGCGGGATTTACTTTGAATCGTTAGCATTTTAGGAGTCCTCACACACCTGAACGGTGCTAAACACAATATATTTTTTAAGCAACAAAATAAATTGTTGTACCCACAAAAAAAATTGTTGATCGTACTAAACTTTCGAGTTGGATCAACCAAACCAACTCTCCCCAGGGATCCCCGGACCTTGTAGTTGGTGGGAGGGCTTATGGGTCTCATCGGACTATAGATCTGGATAGGTAAACCAAAAAGGAACTGACGGACTCTAGTCAGTGAGACTCAAACTAAGGAGCGGTCCTTCCAGTGGGTAATGGCAAAGCCTCCTGAAATATCAAGGATGCAAGTACTCACGCTCCCAAGCTACGATGTGATTGCTGTGTCAAGGGCTGAATGGTACCAGGGTTAACAAATCCTTGAATATTCCGGCCTGCCACCCTCAGTAGATGTGAAAAGCGTGGGGTCTAAAAGGAGGTGCCTTAGCGGGACCTTGGGACACCAGGTCGAATCCCATGGTAGAAGTGGTGGAAGGCTCCTCAGGGGGCAGTCCAACATGAGCGGTGCGAACTCTTGGAGCCCTCGTGGTTCTGGATCACCGAGCCTATCCATGAGCCCTGAATTAGCCTTCTCATGGCTGAGACGGGAATTCCCATGATGCAGATTAATCTACACCACAGCAAAGGTGCCTCGGTGGTTCTCGCCAGGCGCTTGTCAGTGGTGCAGGCAGGATTTGACCTAATCCAAGATCCCTGGTCATACAGGGAAAGGATTAGTGGCTCATCAGTATGTGGCTCCATATATAAAGGGCCACGAGAAAAAGTGCCAACGGCATGCACAGCTGACAAGGGTATGGATGTCATCTTGGTGCCTGAACTCAGCTCTGGAGATATCATGGTTATGAAGGTGAGACTCAGGGTCAGTAGCGGAGAAAGGCTGGAGGTGCTTATTGCCTCGGCTTATTTTCCTGGCGATGCCGAGGTACCCCCGCCTCCCAGAGAGGTAGAGGCTCTAATTCGGCACTGTCAGGAGAACGAAATTCCTCTGCTATTGGGCTGTGATGCAAACTCTCACTACACGGTGTCGGTAAGCACAAACATCAATGACAGAGGGAGATATTTAATTGAATACATAGCAGGCACAGAGCTTGAGATTCTGAATCGGGGTGATACTCCCACATTCCAGACAAAAAACAGGAGCGAGCTTCTTGAATTAACACTATGCTCGGGTGTACTGAGGAGCAGGGTAGTGGGCTGGAGAGTCCCCGATGAAGAGTCTCTCTCGGACCACAAATATATCGTGTTTTTATTAACTCTAGGAAAACCAGTATTTTCCAAGATCAGAAACCCCAGAAATACACTTTGGGACTCATATAAAGAGGACCTCAAAGGAAGGCTTGCGGAATTACCCACAAGCTATGGTACTATTGATGAGTTAGAGCACGCTGCGGATTGTCTGCAAAGGGCTCTGACTTCATCATATGAGAAAATTACTCTACAAGCACAATTCATTTTAGAAAGGGAGTAGGATGGTGGAATACACACCTTGAGAAAGTCCGTAAGAAGACAAGAATGTTGTGCAATAGGGCAAACAAAACTAAGTTGCCTCGAGACTGGGATATCTATGAGACGGCCCAGAGTGAATGCAATAAAAATATAGGAAAGTACAAGATTCTAGCGTAAAATCCGGAAGCTCGCCTCGCGCTCATAAGGCTCGATAATGGTGAGTTTGCCGCAGACGAAGAATCACCTGAATCACCTGATGGAAGTTCGCTTCCCGGGTCTTGAACGAATCCGAACCGGCCAAGAGAAGGAAGGCTCGGAGATAAAGCCGTAGGGTCCTTCTGTCCTTTTAAATCACCAGGGGCGGATGGATTCATCCAGCGCTTTCACGAAATGGTCATGGATTTAGTCGTCCCTACCCTGACGATAATATTCAGGGCAAGTATAGCCCTTAAACACGTGCTATCGGCATGGAAGGATAACAGAGTGGCCTCCTTACCCAAACTCAAGAGGGAGGGTTACACTGCTGCGAAAGACATCTGGCTAATCAGCCTGAATTGCCAGGCGGAGGTCCTGGCCGTCCTTCGCTGTGCTGAAACATTATTAGATGAAACCGCTGCTGGCAGACAGATTAAGATCTGTCCAGACAGCCACGGGACACTAACTGCGATGGGGAAACCAGACATAACATCAGAACTGGTTTGGGAATGCGAAAAGGCATTAAACTTTTCTGCAGAAAGTAACAATGTCACGCACGTATGTGTCCCTGGTCACACAGGGATCAAGGGCAACGGAAAGGCGGACTAGTTGGCAAAACGCGGCGCAGCGAATGAATACATAGGTCCGGAACCGAAAATGCGGCAGGGATGACGAAACAGCCCTGCATATATTACGCCAGTGACTGGCATCAGCTAGCTTCAGGCAACAGACCCTTGCGGCCCATTTTACGGAAACCAGAGAAAATTACAATGCGATCAGTAGGCGACAAACTAGGCTTCATCAAGTGGTCTGGAGTCGACTGCTGAGAGT
>JAABKJ010002549.1:0-27818 GCA_011634705.1 Andricus grossulariae | reverse complement strand
GCAAAGTAAGGAGAAAATATTAAAGTCATCATGAAAAATAAAAATTGTACATTATTTTGCTATATCTGAATAAGCAGCACCAGATCGAGGTACATAAATAAATATAATATACGTTAGATATGATAGTGTTGAACATAATGTAAAAAAGTTCACATTTTCGAAAAAATCGATTGCGGGGCACGAGATACGTGACAAGAATATGTGCGTTAAAGCCGAAGGGGCTTTAACAAAAGAGAATTTTCAATCATCAAATTACAGTTGTTAACATCTTTCTTTAACCTCTCCGATAAAAAAGTCACATATGCTTTATACAGTGTTGGCATTAGTGTCAGTCCGTTTTGATCTTCAACCTCCTTCCCTTTTCCTTTTTTCACTATGTGTACCACTCCTCCTTTCTTCTATAACTCTGGCTACTCCTCTCTTCTCTGTACGTTATCACACATTATTTAGGCCCATTCCTTTAATTCTGTCCGCCATTTGGAATCCCATCTATACAGGGCGCCTTTCCATCTTTCATTCCCCCTGATACCTTCAGTTTTTCCTCTCATGTAGTACCCTACTATCGTATACATGGACAAGTGTCTAAGGATGGCTCTCTTCGACGAAGAAGATGTAGATCTCGAGACAGTGAGGGTACGTGGGTTAGCTTTAGCAGACGACAAGGTTGTTATAGCAAAATCAATTGAAGACTTGCAAAGTATGTCGAGAAAACTAAATACAAGCATGAATAACATGGGCCTCAAACTTAACGCAAATAAAATAGTGATTATACTGTTTGGAGGAAAAGGTGAAAAAACAGTGTGCAAAACTGTCGTAAATTATGAGACATTAAAACAAGTTGATAAGTACATATATCTAGGTGGCATATTCACTAGTGGCGGGAAGATACATGGGGAGTTTGACAGGCGCTTAGACGAGGGTCAGAATTTTATCGGTAGAGCAGGGTCCATTCTCAGAAGTAAAAATATATTAAGAAAAGCCAAAATGGCATTGCATAATTCTATAATTGTACCGACTGTGCTATACGATAGCAAGACATGGACCTGTCAAGAAAAAGACAAGGGTAAAATTACGCGATTGGCATAAAACCTCTGCGCACTGCATGTGGGAAGGCACTGATGGACAAAGTGAGGAACGAAAGAATGGTTGGACTGTGTGAATGAGACCTCAATCCAAAAAGACATAAGGAAAATAAAAACAGGAGAGCTTGCGTTAGAAAATGCATGGACGTGAAGGAAGCTAGAGAAGTATTCCAGGACAGAAAAGTGTGGCGACAAATAGTTGAAGAGAAGAATTTGAGTAGGGTGAATGATTGCTGAAACAAAAGACCTTGGACACTAATGTGCCCGAGTGGTGAACCTCACACAACAACCTTGTGAAGCTCTTCACTTGGGGTGATCGCTACAAAGATTAATCAGCAACCTGTGTCGGAGAAGTGTTGCGAAACGAACGCGTTATTCAAATAAGTAACACAAAAATTCTAGATAAATCTAAAAATCTATACCTTCCCAACACTACTATTTTCCAACCGAGCGAGTCACGACTGCCACGAGAGGGAAATGGCTTAATGGCTCAATAAAAAAAAATATATATATATATATATATATCATCAAGCAGCGATTACGGAACTCAAACAGAATGAAGATATCATAATATTGCCCGCAGACAAAGGCAACACAACAGTAATGATGGTTAGAGAGGACTATAACAACAAAATCATGGACCTTCTAACTCACGATACATATGAAAAACATGAAAAAGACCCCACAAAAACAATAGTCAGCAAAACAAAAACACTTCTAAAAGACTCTAAACTTGACGGCCAAACAATATCCAAATTATTACCTACTAATCCCACCTCTCCAAGACTTTACGGACTCCCAAAAATCCACAAAAACAACATTCCATTCAGACCGATCGTCAGCGCAATAAACTCACTAACTTACAACTTAGCACGCTTTCTTGCCAAACAACTGAATCCTTTCACAGGAAACTCTATCACGCACGTCCAAAACTCTCTTGACTTTATCACAAATATACAACAGATCCACATTCAACCCCAAGACATCTTAGGTGCCGTTACGTTGACGACACTTTCGTCATCGGGAGGTATGCACTAGATGAACTACACAAGTTATTCGATTTCATCAATCATTTACACCCTAATATCCAGTTCACCATGGAAATTGAACAACTCGGAAAATTGCCTTTCTAGTACGTACTAGTTTACAAAAGACCTCATAAACCATTAGGACACGAAGTTTACAGAAAACCCACCCATACAAACAGACACTTACATGCCTCCTCCCACCACCACTTATCTCAAAAGCAATCGGTAATCAATTCCCTTGTATACACCCTAATAACATCAACAGGGACAATGGATATAATACCAATCTGATTGGGCTTTCCGTCCTCCAGGGTTTTTAAAAAAAAAGTTGATTGGCAAATCAAGTTCGAGCAGTCCCCATCATGGGGCGCTCTGGCCAATCATAGGCATCGAAGAGTATCTATATAAGAACAACATAACCTGAATCTTCAGTTTCAGGTCAGCCCGGAACAAGTGAACTGCAATGTTAATGAAACATCGGCAAGATTCGAAGTTTTGCAGACTCCATAATGCTGGCCACCTCTCCCCTCTCCATACTCTATTACACATTATCCATGCCCATTTCTTTCATTCTGTCCTCTACTTGGAATCTCATCTATACGAGGTGCCTTTCCATCTTTCATTATTCCTAAGTTATTCCATGAAATATTTTTTTCACTCTACCATATCAATATCCTGGTTCACTCTTTTTGCTTTTTTTTCTCTATTTTTCTACGTCCAAACCTCTTCTTACGTCCTGGTCTTCTTCACCTCTTCTTCAGACCTTTTATTTTCCTTCTCTTTTTTGATCACATAACTGAGTATCCTCCTTCTTTCTCCTACTTTATTTTTCTTTACTACTTGTCTCGTTTTCCCAATTTTCTCAATTCCCTTCTCACTTCCTTCTTCTGTTCACATTCCTCATCCCATCCACTTCTATCCACTCCTTAACTAACTTCCCTTTTCTTGTGCACTCTCATGTTTTTTTTATTTCTCCGATCATTATCTGAACCTCCTCGTTTACATTGCCTTCCCCCATGTTGACGTTTCTGCCATTTTTCTTATACTGTTCTTTAGCTCCCATTGACAAATCCCCTCTTCCTGCTCTTTTTTCTTTTTTTCTTTTTTTTGTTATTTCGTTATTACCTTTTTCTCCCTCTCATCTCACTATTATGGGGAAGTGTTCCAAATCTATATAATTCCCTACCTCTAATTTTTGTACCTTTTCTCTTTTCTCGTCGTCCACTACCACATAATCAGTTACCGCCCTCCTCTTTCCGCTTGAACGTGCATACTTTCCTACCTTATCACTGTCTATATTTTTTTTAGGATAAATCGTCCCATCTTCTCTAGGCTCTTTGACAATTTCTTTCGCTCCCCATTCAGTATCTTGTCTTTGGATTTTCTTTCTCGCTCTCCTTCCCATTCCCTTCCTCATCCATCTCATGCTCTGGCATAAAAATCTCCTCATATTATAAGCCTAATCTCTTGTACATTTTCTTCCCCGTTAATTTGAACTTAGCAATTTTAAATAAAATACTGAAAAATAAACAGTTTGAAACTAAATTGGGTGAAATAAAAAGTTGGCAATTGCTTAAATTCCAGAGTGCTAAATTCGAATGTATATATCGTTAGTGTATGTATAATGCAGTGTTATTGAGAAAATTAAAAATTAAGGTAGACGTGTTCCAAGGTTCTCGAAAAAAAATCATTGCGAGGGGGGATTCAGCCCTACAGTTCATTTATTGCTTTTGGAAAAGTAATCACAACACACGTTCTGACTTTAATCTGGAAACGCTTATACCGACATATATTTTCCATTAAAAATGAAATAACAAAAGCACCCTTATTTTCAAGAGGGTTCTCTACCCCAATGAAAATTTACTATTATCAGATTGTGAATCGAAAAGGTTTTGTTTTTTTACATTTACTGGCAGACTGATATTCCACCATTATAAGATGTCAATTTGTGTCGATGACACAATTAACAAGTCTATAGTATTCAAAACCATCTTATTTTTGTAGGTCTCGCCCCGAAAATTGCCATTCGTGTTTCAATGTAAGAAAATACATCAGAGTCTATGTTTGCCCATTTTCGTTTTACCAATTCCCAGAACTGCTGGCCCACGCAGTTTCTCAGCGGGCAGGGCGAGAGACGGTTGCGACTCTCGCCTCGAAAGGGCGGGAGTGCGCGAGTTTTCAGTCCAGTATATTGCAGTGTATACTGTTAACCATTCGATACTCTCGGTTAGCCAAAATTGTCCTTCCCGGCAAACCCCCACACTGACGTTAAACCGAGAGACTGGTGTATTGGATATTGAATAAAGTTGCGAAGAAATTTGTTTTCAATGTTTAAAACCTCTTACTTTAAATTATATGTACTTCATTATTTTCATAAAGTTTTGAAATTATATGTATCATTATACTGAAAATATTTTTTTAGTCGCGAAATATAATAATAATATTTTTTGATTCTCATCCATACAGTTATAGTTTCAAACTTCAATATTTGACTGAAATTGAAAAAATCTAGTTTTATAGAGATTTAAAAAAAAATCTATTTCTATTGGTGAACTCGAGAATGCTTTTTATTCCTTGAAGGGATGAATTCAAACATGGCTGCCAATATGCTGAAAATTTTTCTCAGTACATTCATCAGTAAACTCATCATATATTTTAATATAAGAGACATCTTCCGAAGAGCGTCTTTTTGTAGGGAATAAGTTAACGTATATTTAATTGAAAAACTCCGTTCCATTCTTGAGAACTGGAAGAAAATTCTTGTTTTTGTGGGTTAAGTTTAAGGGCGTTTTTCACCCCTTAAATGACAGAATTCAAACATAGCTGTGAAAATAAAGATGCTCTTTTGAGTATGATATGAAACATCGAAACTTTGTTCAATAAATATTATTTCTTTACATTCAAACAAAAACAGAAATGTTAGATCTGGGAGTTGTGAAAATAGGGTAGTTTTATATACAATGGACTTATTCATTGTATCATGTTTAAAAATGGACATATTTGATTAGTGAAAAATTAGTCTACATGTACTGTCCAATTCGGATTTAACGTCCGCGGATTTATCGTTTCCGAGAATTGACGCCGCGCCGCAGATAGGCTTGTGAGGAGCTGCACAGGGTGCGGGGAGTTCACGAAGGGGTGACAAAACAGGAACTGTTTACGTTTGGAGTTGAGCTCAATCCGGTTCATTTAGAGTAGGTTAGGGCAGGCCTGATTATGCACGCCGATTGTTCTAGTAGAATCTGCAACATCGCTTTTTCAGAACAACTTCTGATGATATTTTTTCAGATTTGGTCCGTCTCATAAAATTCTTATGAAGCCTTTCACGTTGGAACACAATTCTAGCATCTCTCATAAATGGTTGCATTTCCGGAAAATTGAAAATACGCTGGTTTGGATCCGCAGGTTTAACACCAATGTGTAATTCAGAAGGAGAAAACCCAGTGCTAAAGTGTGTCGTCATATTCAAGAGAAATTCAATGTCGCCGATACATTTAACCCATCGAATATGTTCATCTGAACATAATATCTGAAATAATCGCCCTAATTCCCGCATTACCCATTTCACCGGATTACTCTTAGGGTGCCAAATTGATGAAAAAAATTGCTTAAATACCAACCTGGCGTTGCTGATCGCCCCACTTCGGTGAAATAAATTTAGATCCGTGATCGGCTAGTACCCTCTTCCATTTTCCCATTACCAGTATACAGGAATCAAACTTTTCTTTCAAACAATCTCATCAGTTTTTCTTTTTATTCGGGTATAACTTTATGAAATTTCGAGAAAAAAAAACAGACTTAGGAAGGGGTCCATGAAAATCAACACAAACAGCATCGCAGGGTTCCGATGGTTGTACCATTTTATTTGAACATTCCATATTGACATTAATGTTCTTTACGAGCAGATATAAGTCAAATGCTAAAACCATTTGTTTGATATCGCGATTCATGCCTTTTCAATAATATTATTCTCTTAAATATATGGTGGTCTTGTAAACACCGGGGTGTCCTAGTTTCGAATGTACGTAATCCATAAGAATTCTCATTATTTTGAAAGGAATCACGATCTGCCGTAAATTCAAATTCTTATCTTTCCGGAATAAGATATTCTCTTCAATAATATAGAATTTCAATTTCGGATCTTTCTTCAATCTTTATAGAATTGTTCTACAAGATTCATCCCTTTTTTGTATTTCAGATAAATTATTTAGTGATTCAAGCCATTCTTCTCCCAAATCTAATTCTTCGCATGTATGAGCTATTACTTCGAAATCGATTCCAGTATATAAAACATCAATAAAAAAACTATTTGGCTGCACAGATTAGAATTTTCCTACGGGATTATGGCTGAAAAAATCAGCGACGATATTGTCTTTTCCCTTACAATAGGATACCTCAAAATCATACTGCTGCAGTACTGTGCTCCAGCATATTAGTCTCGCGTGCAGATAAGCTGTTGTATTGAGAAATGTTAACCCTTTATGATCCGTTATGATCTCCAATTTGGTTCCTATCAAGTATGTGCGAAGCTTAATAATCGAATACACAATTGCAAGAAGGTCCTTCTTAGTTGTTGTGTAATTCGATTTAGCTAAGTTCAAGCATCGACTTACCAGGGAAATAATTCGATTATATCGATTAGATCGTTATCTTTCAGCATATTTCAAAATTTTTCCAATAAATTAAATTGGCGCGCTGTAAATTGCCGATAATAGATACAAATCCCTATAAATTGTTGCAATTCTCGTCGATTTCGGGGTTGTTGAAAATTGAGAATTATCTCAAGTTTATCAGTTAGTGGTCTCATTCCAGTCGTTGGTAGTTCATTTCCAAGAAATTTGTTTTCTTTTTTTCAAAATACCGATTTCTCTAATTTGAGGGTAAAATTTTTATCTTGCAGAACCCTAAAGACGCATTCTGAGCTTTACAAATGATCATACATAGACCCAGATGTTGCTTCTGAAAAATCATCTATATAGATTGTTGAAACGTCATCATATTGATTACCAATTGCGCAATTTGAAGCTCGAATGAATGCAGAACCTGCCGTCTTCAATCCAAATGGAATTCGGCAGAAGTGATACATTTTTTAGTTATGCCTGAAGGCGGTATATTTTCGACAACTATGGTGCAACGGGATCTGCCAGCAGCCCGTTGCAACACCAGTTGTTGACATATACGTAGTGCTATGAAATTTCTGCAATAATTCATTGATTAGAGGCGGCGATTCGTGATTGAATTCTCTGATTTCATGTATGTAGCGAGCGTCCAAGCACACACGAACCGATTTATTATTTTTAGCTACAATTCTCAAAGGATTTCAGTATGAGCTATCAGATCGTTTAATGATTCCTGCTTGCAATTTGGTCATCATTTGCACAAAAGCATCCCTCGCAGAATCACTCAAATTCGTAAGTCTAGAACCTAATAACCGAACATCCTCTAAAAGACTACCAACGCTAGAGGCTTTTAATTGGCACGCTTCGTGAATCATGTCTAATTCATTCAATAATTGAAATGGCTTCAGATTATTTACTTCTAATTCTTTTTTGCTAACTGTATTTGCACAAACCACTTCAACGGGTGGAATTTCCTTATTCGTCATTTCAAATTCATTTATAATCACAATATCAGAAATGAAATCTTTAGACGCGATATTTTCGTTATTCAGTTCAATACAATTTAAATGATTAGAGTTCGAATAATAATAACATAAATTTTCAAAGCATTGTGAGAATGGAACCAGATCGTTAATTGTCTGCTTCTCAATCTTAGTATCAAGTGACGACATTTCATTCATAAAGTGACAATCAGAAAAATCAATCTCCTCAAGTGCATTCAATTCTAAATCAACGACATTCGTTTCAAAATCATGTGGAAGAGGTTTCATATCCCCCTGACATCCGATACGAAAATCTTGATTGTCTGCGTTAATGTTTGCATGGATAATCTGAACGTAAGTAACGCCCTCTTGACGCTCAGATATAACAAGTCTCTCAGAGGACGAACCGTCGTACGAAGTGCATGACTCTGGGACAGAAACCCCCCCTGATCGGCAGTGATAATTTGTCATAATAAATTATGGCTTTGTTTCCTTGGAGCCAATCATTACCTATAATGATTAAGTTTAAAAGTCTCGGGACAACAAGAAAGCAAGATTGATATTTTTTATTTCCTATATTAATTTCATTAAAAATTTGTTTTATAATTGTGGTTCGTTTCTTTCTAATGGCAGTTAAAAAAGCAATATTAGATACAAGCAATTCTGTTAATTTCCCATTAAGCAATAAATATTCATAAAAGGTTTCAGATATTGCGTTAATCTGAATACCCGTGTCAATTAAAGCGGGTACCGGTACCGAAAAGAAAGAAACAATAACACGAGGGCATAGTGGCATTCAATACGGCTTCCTGTTGACAGTTGAGTCATCTGTTCCCTCTAGATCATTTGATGAATTCGCAAACTGATCGTACAAGTACTGGCGCGATATTCCCATCGAGGATATCGCGCCTAATAGAAGTTTGAATTTTCACAAAATTGTGTCGATGAATTGAGATTCATGCCCATTGTTATTGGTGGAGGTGGTAAACTCACATCGGGGAAAGGTGTATCATAATTCTGATGATTCAAATGGGCTCCCAACGATGTTGGTTGTGAGCTGTCGTGACAAGACAGCACCCCAGCGCTCGTCATACTCATAGCATTTTCGAACTTGTTGCAACTGCAAGTGCAGCAGAATACCTTTTGAGTCTGCTGAGCCTGCATTTACCTTAACCTCGATTTCTGGGCTTCGTTCTCATCATAAGATTGACTTTGAGTATTCAAGAGCGCTCGCGAAATTTTCTCAAAGTCCGAGAAATCAACAGTTGCTAAAGCTTCGCGAACGCGAATCGGCATCTGTTGAATAATGGTGAAATGTATCTCGTAAGCTTCGATTTGAGGCAGAAAATATTGAGCCTCTTTAATTTGATCTAAAAAGAAGGTTTGCGAATTGCCTTGATTGGAATCAGCGCTTCACTAACCAGTTGAACTTGATTTGCACTCTTATAGGAATTAAATAGAATTCGGCTAAAAATTGTGTTTTAAAGTCATCAAAATCGATACGTCCCGCGACGTAATATTACCTTTAAAATACGAATCAATACAAATCTGCCTGGTATTGTTCCATCAGATTTATACGAATAGTATACGTCGCATGTGGCTTCACCCTAAAACTATATCATTCACGAGTTTTCCAGTCTCCCCTAATACCGTGCTGTTAAAAAGGAAACACCGAAAATGGCGTAAACACTAATCAATGTTGCTATCCTTATTGATTTGGAGTATTCGCATGGAATCTATTGCATATATAAACTCTACTAAAATTTTCAAGTTCAGTCTCCGTTTTTCTGTCCGATCTGTAACCCGTCAAGTTCTTCCGTTTGTCCTTCATCCGCCGAAGGCTCTGTCCGACCAGTAAACAGTCTAAGTTCAGTCTAATTTCCGTCAGTCTCCGTTTTTCTGTTATCCGCCGAAGGCTCTGTCCGATCGGCAATCTCAAGCTTGTCGTCTGTCGTCAATTCAGCCAGTCAATTGGTTTCGCTCAAGATTATATTTAAAATATTCTGTCTCCTTAAATTATTTAGTAGCTCTGTATTCTCCTGTGTAAACATATAATTTTATTTGTCAATTTACCGCGATTTCGTGACGGAATCTGTTACACTAAAATTGGATTACGTGAAAAGTTCAGTTCTGGTGAAGAATCTAAAACAGAGACCTGTTTCACTTTGCGTGAAATCCTAAAGGGAAAATCTTCGTCTGAAATAATTCTTACCAATCAAGGCCCATGGTAAATTTCATCCTATTCACTCTGGTGATTCGTCAACATTTCACCTGATTTTTTACCATTGGGATAAGGAAGGTTACCGGACCTGGAAGATAGCCACCTGTCTTATACATCTTCATACCAAGAAAGGGGCTTGCATGCTAGGACACCTAGAATGAAGTAGTAAGTACCTTGCGATGAATTGATTCGACCCTTCCCAATTATATCAATATCATAATCCCATACATTCAAACTCGTCCTTTTTATTATCCTTCAAGCTGCCTATTGTTAAATTGAGATCTCTCAGTCGTAAACAAGATATATGAAATTCATGTAACTCAAAAAAAAAAAAATTTTTGATTCAATAAAATAAACAAAATTGTTCATATCTTTATTTATTCACCCTCTCTCTCTTACTTTACCTCAATCCTGCATCGATTGAATTTCTTAGCATAAGTTTCATAGAATTATAAATTGTGCTGAATATTTAGTCGAGCAAAAATGAGGAATCTATATCTGATAATTAGGTAAGTGATGTAATTTCATTATCAAGACGTCACAAAATCTACAAAAGCATTTTTTTTTAATCGAACCAGCCTTAGTTCTGTTATCAAACGCACCATCCAAAATGCTCAAACGACTACCTTCTTGAATGTGCTTTATGGCATAGAATTTGTCTAGCTTTTCAGGGAATTGATTGGGATTTCGTTTCCCCTCAAACTTTAGTGGCTTTATGTCAATGTTAATGGCCCGAATACCATCAACTAGGGTCTGAATTAAACGATTATCTTGTGCACTTCTAGAATTTTCTGGAGTTTTTATACGCAATTTTTCTGATTGATTATTTTGCGTGTTTTTCAATTATCGCAGTCTCAAGATTTTTTCCTTTATTTGTTCAGGGTTCATCGTATTCAACAAATCATCATTTAAATTCATGATTTTACTATTTAGAATTTGACTTTGAATATTGATAGGTTCTCCAATGTTACGTTTAGATTTGTCTATGCATGGAAGCAAAACACCAGGCTGAGCTCTTGATTTTTTCGGACTTCTAGCAATTATTAATTACGCAATAACTTGTTACTTGACTCATCAAACTTTTCAATGACTTTAAGAAAGAATTATGGTTTATTATTGTTCGATTTTATATTCCAACGAGCACACGGCTTGTGCCCACCGGTTTAGGGCCTAAAATGCCTGCATGGCTTTACTCCACTGCCCTTAATCTGAGGCTCTTATATACGTCTAGCGATTAAGGATGTGATGGGAGCAATAAGGACTACGCCCTCAGCGACGATAGGATTCATGCTTTGTTTAAAACCCCTACATGTTGCGGTAACTGCCAGTGCAGCTCACGAAATGGGCTGCTTGGAAAGAGCAAATATATGGAATTGGGTGACTAAACACACCAGGCGTTCAAGTGACATAAGATTACTTCCGATTCTAGAGACAAGGCACGATAAAATAATAGCATGCTTTAACTTCATCAATACTTTCCGTGTCTGCATCGGGGTATGTAGAAAGAAAATGGTAGACCGCTCTGTCAAGAAAAATCTGGTGTACAGATTGTTCCAGAAAACAGTGAGAGTAAGGAGCAGGAATCTATGACAGCAAGGAAGGAGGGGGATAGGGATTCTACTTGGACGGCATGCTACAGTTTTTTAGGCGGAGCTTCTGGCCGTCCTGCGCTACGCTGAGGCATTATTTAGAAAAAAAAAACTCCTGCTGGCAGAAAGATCACAATCTGCTTGTACAGCCAAGCGACATTAACTGCAGAAATCAAATAGCAGAAAAGAACAAGGTGACCCTAATATGTGTTTCAGATTACACCGGGCTCAAGGACAGCGAAAAAGCAGACCAGTTGGCAAAAAGCGGAAGAGTTAGTAGATCGCCAGGTATTTAGACCATCAAAAACCATTCTGGGCTACACGAACAGGATGGACTGAGGCAGGAAAATCGTGGGTTTACCCAAGAAAGACATAAGGACAGTGGTTTAAATGCTCACAGGAAAAAACCACCCATACTATTATATGCACAGAATAGTGTAGAACACCACGACAGAGAGTAGGAAATGCGGAAATCCCTGCATGTCTCATGCCAGTGCCCGGCATTAGCTAGGCTGAGGTAAGAAAAACTTGGAGTTCACTTCATGGAACCTGAGGAAGTTACAACGCGATCAGTAGTTGTCATACACGGCTTCACCAAGAGGTCCGGACTCAACTACTGAGAGCAAATAATTAAGGGTACGGCACAATAGCCTTAATAGCTGGATCGCCAGGCGGGCTCCATCGGGACTCCCCGCCTGCTCATGAACAAAAAAAACAATAACTACTATTATAGTTTGAAAATTTATCTTTTGAAATTGAAAATTCAACTATTTGGTTGAAAAGTAATTTATTTGGTTGAAAATGCAATTATTTTGCTTAAATATATTGAATGTCTTCTGGAATTTTCTTCAAGTTGTGATAACTTTGTATTTATTATTATAACTTTAATTGTTTTTTTTTCTACATAAGATCTTTTATTTTCCCGCCTCTAATGAGAAACAGCAAGAATTTACCGAGCTATCGAATCGTAAGTATAATTTGTGAATTACCACTCGTAAGCAAAAAAAAAACTATAATATTCAATTGCCGATAGGCATCAGAAACTGAAATACGATTTTTTTAAACTAAATGACATGTATATGATTTTTCACGTATCATTTTTTGGAATATCACTTTTCCTGTTTCTTTTTCTTGTTTTCCCTGCCTTTTTTTTGTGTTCCTGGAGAATTGACTAAAAAATCCCAACGGGATGAAAATTACATGCCTCTTATTATTTAGTATTACTGATTAAAAAATCTAAAAGCTTTAACACATGAATCCATCACAAACATCTTTAAAGAGATAAAGTTGGACCAACCAAGATCTGTTTTTGTGGAACCTTGTTTAATCTTTGAGCGCATGTTTATATAACATTTCACATACCGCTATTTGTTCTGTGACGTGAACCCTTTTTCGGGTGAGAGGCAGGAGCTGAGTAATTAGGTGTCAGCAAACAAAAATTGGCTACGTGTAATGTGGAGAGAGGAATCTGTATAAAGTATCTGATATTTTACTATTCACTCTGTTCTCAAAATTCTACGTTTGTCAGTTTTTCTACATTTTGAGAAAATGGAGATTCTTCATACTCTAATCTTAACCTTATGCGTTATTCTTAATTATATGGGTAAGTAAAGAAAAAAATAATATTAGGCTTTTGTAGAAAGTACTTTGGACAATCTGTTATACAATCATGAATCCAAAGTACTATGTACACTCTTTGTGAATTGACCAGTATTATTATTGATATCATTTCTTTTCTAAATTATTTTATTTTTACTTATTACATTCTTATCATAATAGGAAGGTATGGTAAAAAAACGAAAATAAACATTTTGAGCCAAGCAATCCATAATATAAAAAAAGTCAGCAAAAGAAAAATGTTACTTTTCGAAATGCGTACACGATTATCATGACAACTTTTGCAATTTTCTTGAAAAATCAAAAATTCGAATTTTGATCGCACAAAAAATAACAAAACATCAATAATTCCATTTTGCAATCAAGCTATACAAGATACGGAAAAACATGAATCAAGAAAAATTGTGCATCAAAAAAAGATCTAAAAATTTGTTATGAATCACTTTTTTATAAGACACGCAATTTTCGTTTCATTCGTGAAAAACAGCATTAAACATTAAAAAAGTTAGTGTTTGGACAAATGACACAAACTATGAGAAAGAATGGATAGGCACAAGTTATACCAAAAAGAGTCATATAAAAAAGAGCTGCAAATTTTTCCTGAATAATTTTTGATAGGTCGCCTAGGTTGTGCTTTATTCGTAAAAAGCCAGATTAAAAATAGAAAAAATTATTTTTTTTTTTGGAAAAACGACAACAGAGACGAAAAAAAATGAAAAGATAAAAGCTGTTTAACACAAAAAAAACTTTTTAAATTTATAATAATAACTTGATTACGAAATAAGTTTCAATACCAATGCATATTATGAATTGTAATAATATAAATTTATTGCAATGATACATTGTTCAGGGTAGCTGAGAATAAAATTTAGTGCAAAACAAGAAAGAAATGTTGAAGTAATTATGATAAATAAAATTTGTACTTTATTTCGCTATATATCGCTATGTTGAAAATGATGTAGGAAAGTTTGAACTTTGGAAAAAATCGAGTGCAAAGCACGAGATACGTGACGAGAATATCTTCGTTAAAGCCCAAAGAGCTTTAAAAAAAGAGAATTTGCAATCACCAAATTACAGTTGTCGTTGCTTTAACCTTTCATTTTAAAAGGTTAATGCACAAACGTGAGGGGAATAAAAAGACTTATCCTAATCAGAGTTTTATAGTTTATTTCAGTGGAAACTTTATACCTCACAATATTCAATTTTCAGCGCTCTTTGCAGAATTCTTGCGTTTCGAAGGCGAAATATGAAATTTCTCCTTGAAAACACAAAAAGTTAGAAGTTTTCTACCTTTTTCACAAAAAAAATATTTTTTAGGGAGAAAAAAATAAATCGAGACTTTTAGGGCATTTGAATTAGTTTGTTAAATAATTATTTTTTGAAATCTGGTAATTTTTTTCTTCTAAAACTGCGATTTCAAATTTTAATTGTCATTTTAAAGTAAGTTGAAATAGATTACGTGTGTCAATAATTCTTCTTTCCAGTTGAAGTAATCACTTATACATATATGCGTTATGTTAGCAGAAGTGACGGAACTTATTCACAAGTTTTACAATAAAAAATGTTGATGGCTTTTAGAATTATTTGCCAAACTTTGATTTCACAATTTATGTGGAAATTCGTAACCGAATCACCCGAAATAGAATGGAATGATCAAATTACGGTTTCACTATTTTCAATACATCCTTAACATGATAAATTCATAAATAATTTTTGCCATTTCACAGATATATCATCAGGTATGCCGCCCAAAACAAGAGACTTTCTGGCAAATTTTGGGATGAGTAACGAAGATGCAAATGTTCAAGGTATATAGTTGTAGTAAAAATATATATATAGTTTTAAATAATGTATTTACTGTGACATAATTTCTTTTTATCTGATATATAATATCCTGCAATATTATATTGTCTCTCCAAAACAATTGTTGTAAACAAATATACTCATATTGCAGTTTTAAACAAAGAATATTTTTTTCTTCCGCACAGCCATTACTTTTTATTGGAACAGTAATGTTCTAATATAATAGAAAAGTTTTTATATTAATATTTATCAACTATTATTATTCTCTTCAACTAAAGAATATCTTATTTTTGAACGCTTGAAAAAATTTGAGCTTTAAATTCGAAGGGTTTTCCAGAAAAATCATCGTCTTAAAATCTCACGTTCAACGCATCGCTAAATCTAGTAAATTATTCAAAAAATGTTGTTGACTTGTAAAATCAAGAGCTATGAAATGACATAATTGAAACGAGGAAGGGCCTACGAAAATGTTGCTCATTCAAAAAAGTGAAATTCCGTTATGGTATATTTTTCCGAAAAACTTTCTTTAAAACATTGAAAACAAGGTTCCACGCATTTAATATATGTCTAACGCATAGGAGAATTCAACTCCAGCCTCCAAATTATCAAACGTTTGTTATTTTGATGTCATAGAATTAGTTTCAGCACAAACACAAAAATGTGTGTTTACTTCGGGATCATTTAGTTAAATTTGAAACCATTTGTCATAAACACATAAACTTATATTGCAGTTTTCCGTCAAGGAAAATTTTCTCTCCTGCAGATTTTTTTTTTTTCGTCAGAATAGTAATAGCATAACATAATAGATTGCCAATCAACAATATAAGCATCATGATTTGTAAAAATTCTTGAAAAAAAATTCACAATTCAAGACTTCTTTACATGAATGGTTTTTCTTCTCGGTGAAATCTCTTTTTCTTATCTTAAGAATTATAGTTTGCCAAAAAAAGAATCCTTATAGTTTTAAAAAGGCCAAAAACGATATAATAAATTTGCCTGTGAACATTTTTAATGACGGCTATTTCCGTTAATTTTGGGTTGTGATTAAAAATGTGGAATGTTACAGAACCTTAAGAAAAAATCAGTATATGAATGCATTTAAACACCCGAAATGAAGTGGATGCCAGATTTACCTATTGACTTGTTTATGACAATCAGTTAACGAAATAAAGTAAGTTAATCGATAGTGAAAAATTCCGTTCGTCAAGAGTGAATTTCCTGACTTTATTATTATTTTGTTGTTGTTGAGGAAATGTCTGTTAATTGAGAAAAGTATGGAGGATTATACAAGTATTACTGAAACGTTCTCAAAACTATTTGAATATTCTGTGCTACTGAAGTGCGCCTTAGTAGGCTGACCAAAAAATACGAATTATGCTTTTTATCATTCACCTCTGATCTTGGTATCTTCAATTTGGTGTAAAAAATAATTTTGTTTTGTTTGCAAAAGAAGTTTTAGCCGTGGTCCTGTGGCCTTGAACAGACCCGATATACGATCGAAACATTATTTTAACGTTATTTTCTGCGAATATAGTAACATCATAGCAGATTTTGAGGAAATTGACAAATATGTTGCTCATCTTGTTGATATAAGTACAATCTTTTTAATATTGGGAATACAACAATAATGTATAATATTTGTTCGCGTCTTCGAGACCCATCGATTGTCAAAATTAAGAACTTTTCATGATCTACCATAACGTACCAATATCGTCTTTAAATTTGTCAACAAAATTAGTTTGCTTGTTTATAAGAGGATTCTTTCATATTGGGAATGAAACAGTACTGCATTTGATATCCATTGAAATCCACCTTTCCAATTTTTCAAAATATTTTATAGAATTTATATTATTTTTTGAATGCTTCAAATTGACAGTTACAGTAGAAGCTATGTCGATAATTTGAGCTAATGTAGTGTTTGAATATTTATTAGTTACGTTGTTGATAAAATTCTTGAAGTATAAAGTAAACAGTTTCACCTATTATTGAAAAATATGCGGATTGTGTGGACTCGGGTCTTATGATTGGCGGTTATACTGGATCCTATTCGTAAATATAATAAAATTCAGAATAAAACGAATATAATAAGAAAATTACCTGAAATTATGGATGTGTTATATACTCGTAATATACCTATGATTTTAAGTCAATTTTTTTAAGCTTGTACAACTGTGCTTATTAAAATTTAGACGTGCACAGATGTTACCCTTCTAACTGCACACATCATACGTGCAATAGAAAATTAAATTCACACAGTACATTTGGCAATTAGTAATTAATATTCAGAGCACCCAGCACTTTGTTTTGCATCCCTCTTATTCAGGCAGAGTGAGCTCGGTACCTACATACATTGACAGTTACAACCACATTGAAAACTCACGATATACAAACATACGATTTTATACTTTAATAAAAATTCAATCCTCTGCTTCTTGTTGCAGAATCAAGTTCACAGTACAAGCCTTTGCATCAGGACGATCCTGATCCTGGTGCTCCTGGTTATGGGCCTCCTGCTTCTTCTCCAGACATACATTCTCCTGAAACGTCTCTTTCTCTTGTCAGTCCTCATTCTTCTGCCCGGTCTCCTCCGCGTGCCGAGCCTCCTGTTCGTGAAAGGTCCAGGTCTCCTCCTGCCAGGGATCTTTCTTCTCTCATACTTGGATTTACACCTGAAAATCTTAAATTTGTTCGACTTATTCCTCGCAAAAATCCGAACCGAATATTTGAACTTCGAAGATACACATTTCCGCCCGATAGACTAATTCGAGTGAGAAACCACCGTCATGTCCTCAACTCTATACCAATCGAAGAACACATTGTATTATCAACGTCCACTGGTGAAGTCTTTGCAATACTGCAAAAATTATCAGTCAGACATACGATTTTTCGCGGAATCTATTTACATGTTACTCCTTTGGGAAAACGGGCGAAAATTGACATGGACAGCGGTGCTTCTAAAGAATTGACCCGAGAAGAAATCGCGGAATGTCCAGTGGGTGCCCGAAACGTAATCGCAAAGAATTTTATAGTATTCCGTGTGTAAACTACAATTCTTCACACCGTACATTGTTAGAGGAATCTGCATTAAATTCAATACAGATGTATATGAAGTAATTTGCATGAACAGTAGCTGAAATTTAATACACATTAAAATATGGAAAGTTGTACATTGTATATTAAATGCAATATACAGGTCAATATAGCAGCGTGCTTAAAAACTCAAATTGCTTTCTTTTCTTTAAATCTTGTCAAATATTCGCAAATGAAGTAATAATCTGGAAATCGTCGATTGAATTGCTTTTTATGATTCAAATGCAACCTGCATGTGGAACATTTCCCCAAATTAACCCTTGAATGGCAGAAATGTAATGTAAATGTAATGAGCTGATGGATCAGAAAAAGAAAGTGAATATCTTTTTCCATTTTAAAGCATACATTTCTGTTATACTGAATTATAAAATGCTGTTTGGTGCACTTAGATAATGCAAAATTAGCAGCATTTGAAATTCTAGATTTTTCATAAAAACTATTTCAAGTTAATGAACTGTAAATATAAACTGATTTATGATTATTCAAATTAAGCTTAGGATCTTGTATTGAAAATTAAACTATAATTGATTGTACAAGACGCTTCTGAATCTGCTCAATAATAAAACCTTTTTAATTAATTTCAAATACCATTCAAATATTCTTTCCGACTGAATTATTTCATGTGATTCGAAATGTTAAAAAAAAACAGCTTTTTAACATTTAGAAATATTTAAGGATCATTCAAACTGAGCAATTTTGAATCAAATTTTAAAAACCGAATTATTCAAAAGTAAATTGTATGAAATGGAAAGTCTAGAGTCGTTCAAATTTCAGAGTACTACATTTAAATTTTGGACGTTACGACTTTAATTACAACATTTTCAATTTGTAAGTAAGAGTTTCAAAGTTTGATGTCTGATTACAAATTTGAAAATTATTATTTCGAAAAGTTTTCGAATCGTTGAACCAGTAAATTTATAAACGTTTAGTGTTTAAAATTTTGCATTTTAGCGGCTTAGTTTTTATAACTCCAAACGGAGAAATTTTGAGTTTTAACATTTATTATTTCGGTATATCGGAACGAGACTGCTCATATATGTGTTGCAAATTAAATTAGAAATTCAATTTTTTATCATTACACTGTTTGAAAAAGTATGAACAATATGTTCATGGAATGAAATTCATCATTTCCAGAGTTGTTTTCTGTGCTGAATCCAAATCTGCCTCTGTTCAAGGGGTCTAGGGTCAACAACTGAGAGTTAAAAGTTAAAGGTGTTGCTCAATAGGCCAACTGTTTGAGCGCCAAAGGGATTTATCGGAGCTCCACGCCCACATTTGAACTAAACTAAACTAAACCAGGGCTGTATAACACTTCTGTCGTGAGCGCATCTCCGCAGATGTCATTGCTAAAGTAGTGATAGAGTAACGATTTTGTATACCTATGGGTTCAAGATAATGCGACGACCATGGAGATACTTTATAAAATAATCAGCTTTGTCCAGCTGTATGTTATAATTATGAACAGCAACATGTCGAAGCCGTTATCGAAAATCTAAGAGCAGAAATGCAAAATTCTTAAGGTGATTCAGCAAACAACTACTGTTAATTTCAATTATTTTGACGATGTAGCAGAACCATTTTTTCATGACTGGACTGTTTAAGCAAAAAACAGTTGCAGGATTCGCAACAAGTGCCGTCTCTTCTTTCTGAAGAGCCAAGACGCCCAGAAACAGGACTCGCATCATATTTATCTAATATCTGGGCTGGCAAAGCTGATCAAAAACTTGCTGATATTTTCGATTATGGTAGTGGATCACCGACAAAGCAGTAAATGGGTCGTGCACGCAAAGCACTAGAACGTGACTGGTGAAACATTCAATGTGCGTTACTTCCAACAGCTACATTGTAGATGCTTACGGGCCTTATCCTGCTATACAAAATGATGCAACGATTATAGCTGAAATATTGCAAAAAAAAAACTAAATTGCGGTAAAGGTTTCAAGGTTTTATTGTGAGAATGTTATAGTCGATACCTGAAGGAGAAACTCAACTTTATTTTCTAAGTGCGAATTAATCGCGATCCCTAAAAAGGTTTCGATTTGCTGTAGAAGTTTTTAATGACAAAAAAAAAAGAAAAAACAAGAAACATGATATTTAGAACTCTCGTGCATTCCCCGTATTCTTAGTCTTCATCATTTTGAGAGTAACGTCTTGGAATAGTATTTTGAAGAACACGTGGGGCCTCTCGAGTCTTTAAGTGTTTGCATTTCTGATTCAATTTAAACTATGCGAAAACAGCAGTTCTATTTTAACCCGTAAATCTTGCTCCCGATATAAATTAAATGAAATTGTGACACTCTTTTTGCAAATCATCGCCACGCTATGGCTGCGATTCCCGATGCCATATTGGCCTCGCTTCCATCTCTCGCTTTAATAATAATTTAAATTTTGATTTGAATCGTAGTCTTCGTTGCAGTTAGAATTCAATTTATTCTCTTTTTTATGCAATGTAAAGGAAGTTTCCAGCTTTACTAGTCATTCACTTTAAGTCATAGTTCAATCCTTCGTAACTCGCCCTTAAGGAATCGGCAGAACGATTGAGCATCGCTTAGGCTATTTAGTATTTTGTAAGATATTATGATTCAAATTAAAAAGCCTTGTTAATTGAGTGAGTTTATAAAACTCTCTACACCTATTTATATTTTGTTAACAAAGAATAGGGCTTTAATGCCCTGTATAAAACGCATTTCATAAAATTACATTCTTCAAATAAAATAAAGACTCAAATGGGCCAGACTTCAGTCTTTTATTTAGTTCATTTTTATATCATATGTGCGCATACACGCGCACACGTATGGGTTCCCCTACTAGCAGCTCGCGCCAATACCGGATTCCCGAATTTTTCTATTCATTATTTTTTCATTTGTTATTACTTATTTGTTACAAAAGGTGTAAAGAAAAAGTCTTCAATTACTAAGAAAAACTGTTCGTATACATATCTTAGGGTAGCTAAAATGAAATATGATGAAAAATGAAATTTGTACATTATTTTACAATACATAAATCAGCAGTCTCGGTCCAAGGTACAGAAATACGTAGATATATTTCGGGCCTACAGGACTTCATACAAAATTTAAAAGTTTTGGAATTACGCCATATTGAATTCTTGGGTTGGCTTTTGTGAATTATCGACATTTTCGGAACCGATAATTGAATTTTGTTGAAATTTTGAGGTATTGGAGATGAAACCATACATTTTTGTACTCTAAAATTTTGAATGACAAATTGTCAAATTTTCCCGAAAAAAATTGAAACAAATTAATTCAATTCTTTGTGAAATTCATCCCTTTTAATTTTTGTTGAGTTAGGAGATAAAAATTCCTGATGACATCACCGTTCATTGGAGAAAAAATTAATAGAAACTCTGTTGGTTCCAGAGATATCGTCATTTGGTGAGACCATTGGCTGCGCTGTGCTGCTCATGCCAGTGCGTCAATTCGCAAACGATAGAATCTGCAAATTTTGTTTTATCTTCTTGGGAAAATTATTTTCATGCTCAGCGTGACTTGCATTTAATACTTAGGGGTACGTGAAATAAAAAAAATTGTTGACTTCTAATTATGATTCTTATGAACAAGTTCTATTAAAAAATACTGAATATTATAGATTGTTCATTTGTAAAGGATATTTCGGCATTAATATTACTTATTTTTAACGACAAAGTTATGCTGGGTTAGAAAAATAGGTTAGGCGCGCCCAAGGCGCGAGACTGTTAGTTCTCGCGCTTCGCGCTCGACAATGTGTTTCCATCGCACTACGCGCTCGGCCTTTGTACGGCCCCCACGTGTGTGCACAAACTTTTTCAAACTACTGATTGAAGCATCGAAAACTGTAATCTGTAGATTGTGAATTCTTTGTTGTTAAAGGTCCTTCGGCTTTAACGAACATATTCCCAACACTATTATATCAAATGTACATTACATTTATTTTGGAACCTCGGCCTGAGATTGCTTATTTAGATATTTCAAAATAGAATACGAATTTGATTTATCATGATGACTTTAATATTTGTATCTTATTTTGCATTCAATTTTATTCTCAACTACGCTTAAGAAATATAGCATTCCAATACGCATTTCATCATATGCATCAGTATAAAGCAAATGTATTTTCATTGTCCTGTTTCTATAATTGAAAAAATGCGCATTATAACAAAAATTTGTTGATAAACATTTTATTGCAACTTGTGTCATTTTTTCATATACTTATTTTTCTCATTTTCAATGTCATGAACAACTTTCGTCTCTTAACATTTTCTCGTTCCTTGTGTCATTTGAAGAAAATATATGTTTTTCATTTTAAAAGATATTTTTTACGATTTAAAAAAAACTGCGAGTTCCGTCATAAAATGATAAATGGCAAAAGGCTTGGCGAAATAAGCATGTAAAATTGGCTCCCGTGCGTATGAAGCGGTCGTTAATGTCATAGGTTCGTTTATATGTGGTATGGAACTCCAAAAGTTTCAACTTCAAAAACGCATTTTTGTGTGACTTTTGTGATAGTTACGATGTTGGAAACGTCCCCTCATGAGCACCGACAATGGCCAGGGATGGAGGGAGACCAGACCTTGAGGCGTGCGCTATCGCCAACCTACACCCCTCCCCCCAGCAGACATGTGGAGGGGGGATGAGGGGGCCATGGTGCCACCGACTCAAAAAACAACATCGGCGGGCGAAAGCGAAAAGGAATGTTTAGCCGTTATTTGGTCTGTTAAAAAATTACGTCACTGCCTGGAAGGGTTTCATTTCACTGTAGTAACCGACCACAGTTCTTTGCGAGAGTTACACAATCTCCATAATCCACCTGGTCTATTGGCGCGATGTGCACTTGACCTCCTCGAACACGACTTCGAGGTTTTACACAGGAAAGGAGCCTTGCATTACGTGCCTGACGCCCTTTCTCGGATGTATGAGGAGGAAGTGGCAAACCCTATAGCTGCCATCGAGACGGTAGAGAACGAGTGGTACCCTAAGCGACTGCGCGAGGTGAAGGAAACCCCAAGAAAAGTTCATGGTTGGAAGATCGTTGACGGGATGTTATATCGCCACCGTCCAAATTCGTTGATAGACCCAGTAATGGAAGAATTAGAGGTACACAACGATCCGCAGACCATCACATCTGGGAATTGACAAAACATAACTTAGAGCCTCGGTTCAATACTACTGGCCAGGCACGAATCGCGACATTTCTATCCGGGTACGTTCATGTGACATCTGGCAGCAAATCAAGGCTGATCAGAGACCTGCAGCGGGCCTAATGGGCCGCAGGGTAGTGCAACAGCCTTGGACCGTAGTGGCCACTGACATGATGGGCCTAAGACAGCCCTAGGATTCGAATACTTGGTGGTATTCGAAGACCTCTATACTAAAAGGGCTGGGCTGTCGTACATGAGACAAGCTAATGCCGAGACCATTGTCAAAGCTTTTGAGGACCATATCCTGAACCGATGGGGAGCACCGAAAGTGCTCGTTTCAGACAACGGAACAGAATACGTCAACTAAGCGTTTCAAGGGTTGACAAAAACTTATGTAATCCAACATTCCTTCACTGCAGTGTATCACCCACACGACCGTGCACAGCGCCACGGAGGTTAGCTCGGCCTACTTGAATCAATGTGTGGAACCAATACCTTATAATAGTGTGCGCCGAACAGTGGAAGAACCACCAGAATTGGCCTCACCAGAGCACGAGGAGTGAAGGCAAATAATGGTTAAACTGAAGGAGCTTCAAGTTCTGGTCTCCTCCGAAAATGCGTTCGATCGCCTGAAGGTAAACTACGACAAAAGGCGGCGACACACAGTGTTTAAGGAGGGAGACAGGGTCATGCGCAAAGCTCAAGTAACTTGATCAGCCCAAAAGAGTGTAACTAGAGAATTCGGGGGCAAAAAGCAGGGACCGTAGGTCATAGTTCGTGTACTAGGTCCATCAGTATAAGAGTTGGGGACTGAGGACGGACAACTGATAGGAAAGTTGTGACAAGGTAAAAATTACCTGTCACATGTTGAAAGGCTTAACACAACCTCTCATCGGCACCGGATGTAATAGTCATCCTCTTCTTTCGCTAGCAGTTCGGAACGAGAATCACTCCACAGGGGCACTTTCGACACATCCTGCGTTATCGAGAACACCGGACAAGAGCGAGCTTGACAGCTGATTATCGATAACAACAACAAGCAAGTTGGAATCCACTGGTCAGTCCTGCTCACAAGACAGAAAGAGAGGGAGGTAGTACGCAAGCAACCTGTTTTTTTCTGGTCCATCGATCCAGCGATACGGCAAGACAGAATGAGAGGGTAGTGTCGCACAAACAACTGTCCTTTTCTGGCTCATTGATTCAACGACTATCGTGAGGAAGAGGGATACTAAGAGGATTCGAATGCCAACTATTCCCCTCTATCCGAAGTTCGACAGGAAAGGCATCACCATTGCGTCCCTTTTCTCGTTCTCAAAGTCCATATCGGAAGCCCTGGAAATGGCAGAGGGCGCACAAATCGGGTATAACTAATCCGAGAAAACTTCGAAATCTTCCTACTATCCTTTTCATATTTGAGGATTCTGAGTGGGAATTGTAAATTAAGAAAGAGGATTCCACTCAGAATCGTAAGGTTTTAACATTATCAAAGTTCTCTTCTGTTTTGGCGGTATAATCTTATTACCCCTTCCAGTAAGATGGCGGCCGTGGATGAACCGGGATGGCTGTGATTGGCGGATGGCATTGGGACACGACGATACGACGCTCCGATTGGACAACACGAACCGGACGACCAAGCGAACCTGCCGACTATGCGTTATGCGTCTTATCATTCTCGCTCCGAAGTAAATAAAAGAAGAACTTTAATTCCTGGCGAAGGGTTTTGGTGGATCGCTATTAGTTTCGAAACGGGAAAGATTTGAAATACCGCCAAAACGCTCAGCCAGCTTTCTCCAAGTCCCGCGAAAAGTGTTTCTTGTCTCCGTACGTTATTTTGATTCTTCCTTTTTTTTTGCAATTTCGGTAATCAACTTCGAAAAAGATCTTGGTAATTTCGGTTTCTCTTTCCTTTTGTGATTTCCTCCATTTGTGAGGTGAAAAAAGAGGAGTTGAGCTTCTCGATTTTTACGCCACGTCAATTCGGTCGTGAGTGCCCAATTTGGATATTTAGGAATTTCGCGTTTTTGCCGGTAAACGCGTGAAATCTTTTTTTTTTGTGATTTGTTCGAGTCGTAACTCGTAGTCTACACTAGTGTGTAAAGCTTAATGAATTTTGGAAACCAACCACGAGTTCACTTTGAAATCGTAAGATTGGGGAACTCGTTTATTCCTTCAAAGAATGTTAGGTTATGCTAAGGTTTCAGCCACGTGGCTCCGATAGGTCAAATTTTTTTTTTTTTAATTTAGATGGTGCTGGAATGCCGAATGATTTATGTTAGTTTCGAAAATTACGATTTTGTTACGTTATTATGTTAAACCGATTTTGATTATGGTTGGCCGAATAATCGGAGTTTAAAGTTCAACTCGAGATGGATCAAAAATTGTCTCAGACCAGAATTTCAAAATGTTATTAGAAAAGTTTCGAAATAACATCGATATCTTGTAACCTGTACAGACTTATTGTATTGGGTATTGGAAATATTTAATATATTGGACATTAAAAATTTATTGGAAAATTGCATCGACTAATGAAAGTTCGATCTTACTTCTCTAGTGAATCATGTGTGGATTTTATAGATATTTGCAGGTTAGGAGAACCCTTCTTCTTTCAGTTGATTTCAATTTCAGGTCTAAATAATGGTATTTTAGCTAGGGACCAAATATGCCAATAGAACAAAAATCATTGTTTTTATCCAGAATTTTTGTTGAATATAACATGATTATGAAACCTTGAAGTTTTAGGCAATTCTGATTCCTTTCCTATCTTGCCTGGTTTTCTTTTCCTTTTTTCAGATTAGCTATACACTGGACATGAGGACTGAGTTGAGGCAGGCCAAAACTTACTTTTTTTAGTAAGGATATTTCTAACGCGCAGAAATATCTTTACAAAGTTCCCAGCAAAACTGCTAGTCACCTACCACGATGAGGGACTGCCTAGAGAGATGGGGGGGGGGTGAAAAAATTGTCAACGGAAGCGTAGGCACAATAAGATCCAGCGTTACTGTCTACCAGAGCACATCCGCGAATGGGAGGTGGCGGAATGGAAGCGCTAAGAGGAGGCCAAGGCGAAAGCCCGCTCGTAGGCCGAGAGATACCGGGCAGGTGTAAAGGATCGACGGAAGCTGAAAGAATTCTGGTGAAACTGATCGCAGCCAACCTACACCCTTCAAGCAAGGAGGCAAGGAGGTCGAGACAGACAACCAGAGACAGGGGGACGTTCCCCATCCGTCCCCTTATTCTGGAGGCGCAGTATCGTCCGTCCGGCGGGGCCAGCATAAGGGCCTGGAGGGAAGTTTTTCCTTTATTCTGATTATTTTGGGTAGTTTCCTGAGTTTTTTTTTTGAATTTACGGATTGTTGCCTTTTTTTTACCTCTCACGTGATTCTCTTTTTCGTTCGCTTCCTCCTGCCTACATCTTCTTCCTATATGTACCCCTGGATGATACCAGTCAAATGAATAAATAGAATGGTACCCAATCGCCTTTTTTATTCACGAGGGTCCACAATTGAGTTAGGTAACTTTCTAGTAGATAAAGGCGAGGATAGAACGGATGACCACAGTTCTACTGGGAGCTTTTGTCATTTTTAGATGGCAGTTGCTCTCAGTGGGACCCTGCGGTGGTTGTTTAACGTTCTTTTTTTAATTACACATATAAAGATATTTTTTGAGAAAATTACCCTTCCCGTTAAATCAGTAGAGTATGCTTTCATCTATTCTAATAAAAATGAGGTTCACTGCCGGTAATTTATTCCTCACTTTTGCCGTTTTTCTTAAGTCTATTGGTAAATATACATATAATAATATAATGCAATATAATTTTTATCATTTAAGTACACTCAAAAGCTAAACGAAACAATTTTTGAATCTCGCAAGACTTCACGGGCTCCCAAAAATCCACAAAAGCAACATTCCACTCAAACTGATCATCAGCGCAATAAACTCAACAACTTACAACCTAGCACACTTTCTCGCTGGAAACTGAATTCTTCCGCAGGAAACTCTATCGCGCACGTCCAGAACTCTCTTGACTTCATCAGAAATATACAACAGATTCACATTTGACCGCAAGACATCCTTGTGAGGTTCGACATAGTATCTCTCTTTACGAAAGTACCAATCTCTGATACAAGCGATATTGTTGAATCCTTTGCAAACTTTCCTTCCGATTAGATACCTTTGACGGAACACTGTCTCGTTAATACTTACTTATGTTTCAATAACCAATTCTATGAACAAACTTCAGAAGCAGCCATTAGATCTCCAATCTCATCTATAATAGCCTACATCTTTATGGAAAATCTAGAAACTAAAATATTCAACAAATCCAAGCTCAAACCGGAATTTTGATTCTGTGACGTTGACGACACTTTTGTCATCTGGAGACATGGAGTACGTGAACTACACAGGTTCTTCGATGTCATCAATCATGTAGACCCTAATATCCAGTTCACCATGGAAATTGAACGAAACCGAAAATTGCTTTTCTTGGACGCACTAGTTGACAAAAGATCGGATAACACAGTAGGACCGGAATTTCACATAAAACGAAACCATAAAGATACTTACATGCCTCCTCCTACCACCACCCATCTCAAAAGCAATCGGTCATCAATTCCCTTGTATACAGAGCTGTCTCCATAACAGATAAAGATAAC
>JAABKJ010002548.1:0-27819 GCA_011634705.1 Andricus grossulariae | reverse complement strand
TGCATTCGATTACATACTTTGCCTGAAATAGCCAGGCATTATATATAATGCCTAGGGATTATATATAATGCCTGGATCATATACTTTGGCTGTAAAATATATATATAAATGATTCCAGAAAAATGATATACGATCATATGGATCCTTCGCGAAACAAAATTTTATCATTTTAATAGAAATAATGATATATTTATGGGTGATAGCCGAAACTTGTACCACTGTAAGTCTTACGAATTTCCTTCGAATGATAAATTTTTCCTAAAAATATTTCTGTGAAGTAGTTATATCAAAACACAATTTAGTAAAAATTAAAAATGTTAGACATCTTTGTTTAGAAATTATAAATAAAAAAGTTGGCAAAATTTGTTGTCCCGCACCTGCCAACCTACAACATTTAAAATGAAAAAATCAAAAAATTTCCAAAATATCTCAGACCATGGAACTTGAGTAAGTTCAAGTCAAGCTATAATTTTTTGAGTAGTATAATTACTTTTCAGCCAGCCCCATGAGGTATGCAGTGATCCAGTAGTATCAACAGTTTAAAGTCAGACATTACGGTTTTGAACTAGTGCATAAGCCATTTTTAGTGTGACAGAAGGGTGTCAAGTGGTACAAATCACTCTAAGAGAGCAATAATTTGGGGTTCCAAGTAGCATTATTTATTTGAAGTCTATCATGACAATTCCTAAGTAGTACACGTCGTTTAAGGTCAGACATGAAACGCGTTACCTAAAACACGTAATTGAAATTCTCCTTATGGGGTCTCAAGCAGTATAAGATATTTTACGTCAGAGATAATGGGGGTTAAGTAGTGGAAGTAAGTTGGTGCGAGACACAAGGGTCCCAAGCAGTATAAATTAATTGCGGTCAGCAATAGGGTCTGAAGTAGTATAAATAGTTTATAGTTTGATGTAAAGTAAGTATTTCAGAGCCATTAGCATCCATAAAGGTTGCAAAGTAGTATCAGTTGTTCAAACTCAACGACGTCAGTTAAATCAGTCTTGTAAAGCAGGTTTTAAGTAGAATAAGACATTTTCTGTCAGATTAAATTGTATTTAAGTAGTGTAAGTAATTTTGAGCGCAGCGCGTGTCAAGTAGCATGAATAGCTTAAAGCCAGGTGTAATATAAGTAGAAGCAGGATTTTAAATTCAACATGAATGGATTTCTGGTAGCGTAAGATATTTGAAATGATCAAAAAGAGGTAAAAAGTAGCATGAGTAGTTTAAAGTCATAACTGTATGTGTAGTAGGAGGGTCCCATTTTTGTTGTTGGAATTTCCATGCCATCATTTGTTCAATTAAAAAAAAATGCGTATTATTCGTTTTGAAAAAAATAATAAAATTCACAAATGACTTGAATTTTCATTAAAGATTAAGTCTGTTTTTATAGGGTCCAAAAAAATGCTACAACTGAAAAATTAGGTTTAGCAAGTATTTAGCACTAATGCTTATTTTTTGCAATTGAATTGAGAACACATTTTTTGTAGTACAACTTTCTATTGATAATAGTCATCATAATTTTTCGCCATTTATTTTGAGGTTACGCTCACATGGCCTTAAGACATCAAAAATAGTATGATTCCGTCTGATGAGCTAGACATACAGAAGAACTTGAAGTTGTCTTGCATTAGTCTTAACCCTAGACAAAATCAAGACCAAATATTTTCACTTAGTCAGATTGCAGGAGTAAGTAACCCCTCGGACAACTCCGATACGAGAACATCCCAAATTGAGAGCACTAAAGAATCTGACCCTAAGAAGCTCCCATTTTTTATCCTCAACGCTGGTTTCTCGAAGGAGCAAAGAATGTAGTACGGATAAGACATAATGGAGCGATGATCCAGTCGGAGATCAACGGTTCACGGATGTGGGATGATTTGCTGAAGCAATGAACATTTCAATCGACAACCGGGCGCATTCAAGTCCGCCACGAGACTTTGGCTTTCAGCCAAAGCCATTAAGCCGTCTTATGGCCTTTTTGTTCCGGACGCGGGGCGCGGACTTTTGTTTGGTCGCCTGATAACAATGGAAGATGGGAAGTAATGAGGTGGTGGATCCAGGCCGGGCCAGAAATTTCATCGTGCTGCGATTGGAGGTCCTCTCAAAGTTTTCCCACGTGAATTTAGTCCTGATTCGAAAAACGAACTTGCTCTCTTTTCAAGAATAAGGACTTCGAACATGTTTCCCGTCCGTGTTCTGCATAATGGATCCTGATTGATGGTTCATATATCTGAGAAAAGAAAATTCAATACTACACCTAGAAAGTGGTTTGACTGGATCAACAGAATTTCGGGTGCTTAAACCATAGAATACGCTAATTATATAAACAAGAAAATATTGGTCCAAAGTTCTATATTTCCCAGACAATTTTTCAAAAATTATATTCCGAAATGTAAATTTTCTCTCTTTTCTGTTTTAGATAAGGCACCCTCGGAAGCGTCATTTAGAGGGACGGAGTACTTTACGATAGACTTGAGTAAAGGGGAGCCGGTCTTGAGTACCCAAGAGTCTATAAGTCTGCAGTTCAAAACGAGACAGCCGATTGCCCTTTTATTTTATTCAGGTAAGTAAATTATTTCAATGTACTAGAAAAAATAGCGCGCCTATAAAACATTTCTTATTTGGATTGCCTCATTATCAATTTAACGTTTATACTTCAATATAAAGTAGTATAAGATATAATTAATTATCATAAATTTAAATAAATATTAGAGTAGCTACATCGGCTTTTATAGGACCTTAACCAACATTCTGTAATTTGTAACTTTCATTCAAATATGAGATTTTGTCCCAGCTAGAATTTGGGGCAAATTAAGAAAAAATAAGTGACTGTGGGAATTTCTATTATAATAAGATGGTCTGAAAAGACCTTCTGGAACTTTGAGTCTTCCCGATGTCTTCCGTTTTCGACACTGATCCATTTTGCAGATGTTTACATTTGCATTTATTTATGAATAAAAATTCTCAAATGTTGATGATTTTAAAGACCAAAAATTAAATTTTAAATTGTCAAACTTTCAAATTGAAGGAACTTCGAATATAAAACATGAAAATTACAGAATTTTTAATTTTTGAACTTAAATTTGCAAACATTTTCATTTTTAATTTTCAAAATTTAATACGCTTTTATTTGAAAGATGTGTAACTAAAAATTCATAAAATTGGAATGAGTTTGAAGATAAAAAGTTGTATATTTTAGATTATATATGTGTAATTATATGTATATCATTGTGTGTTTTAGTGTAATATACATACATAAACATTCTTAAATTTGGATGATTCTGAAGACAAACAAAAGTCAAGATTTCAATTTCGAATTGAGGAAATTTCGAATATAAAAATCATAAAAATCACATAATTTTTTATTTTAATACCTCAAACTTGCATATTTTTAAATTGCAAATTATCAAATTCGAAAACTCTTGGATCATAAATATTTATAATTTAAAATTCTCAATCTTCCAAATTGGAGAAATTTCAAATATAATGCACCAAAATTTTTTAGTTGTAAAATTCAAACTTGCAAAATTAAAAACTTTATAATTTTGAAGATGTATGAATAAAAATTCTTAAGTTAGGATGAGTTTGAAAATAAAAAGTCACGTTTTTTATTCTTAACCTTCCAAATTGAAGAAATTTCGAATATAAAGCATAAAACTTACAGGATTTTTTGTTGCAAAACTTATAATTTGCCTAATTGAGACTTCCAAATTTTCAAAATTAAAAAGACTTCAATTTCGAAGATTCATAATTCAAAGTCCTACAGTTTTGAAAAGTTACGTTTGAAATTTTTTTCAATTTTAAAGAAGCGTAACTAATAATTCTTATATTTTCAAAATGAAAAGTCAAACTTTCAATTCTAAATTATCAAAATTGAAGAAATTTGAAACATAAAACATACAAGTGACAGATTTTTCAATTGTAAAACTTAAAACACTGGTAATTCTCAATTTTAACTTATCAAAATATATTTTGTTTTAATTTTAATGACGCATGAATAACAATTCTTAAGTTTTGAAATTAAGGAGTCAAATTTTCAATTATAAATCTGGAAAATCAATGATATTTCCAATATAAAGCATTCAAAATCAGACTTTTATTATTTGAACATGAACTTCGCGTGATTTTTAATTGCAAATTTTGTAAATTACACATTTACCAATTTCAAATATTAATAATTCCATTTTCTATAATATTCTAATTGAAATATCTTCAATTTAAAAAAATATATAAATGAAAAGTCTTAAATTTTGATGATTTTGAAGATCAGAAGTCAGTTTTTTATTTTAAAATCTTCCAAACTGAAGAAATTTCGAATGTTAAGCATCAAAATTACAGAATTTTCAATTGTAAACCTAAAAGTTAGATAATTTTTCATTGTTGATTTTCAAAATTAAAGACTCTTTTATTTTTAATGTTTACAAATCAAAGTTTTATAATTTGAAGAATCATAAGTGAACGCTTTTCATTTTTAACCCGTTGACAGTGTGTGCCGCACATTGCGTAAAAAAATGGCCAAGAGTGCGTTTGACGCAATATGTGTCATGTAAAATAAATGTATTCATACTATTTCGATTATCTAAATTACGTGAAATTGACCGATTTTCATATCAGGATCCCGAAATTCCAAATGGCTGATCCAATATGCGATCTCTCAAATTGAATATGGGGTCAAATTTGAATTGAATCAGAATTGCTGATCGGATATGGCGAACCAAAATTTGAAAAAATCCAATTAATTGGTGGCTTTCAACGAGAGTCGGTAGCAATTTTTTTCGGTTCACTGGAAACAAATCTGATGTCCATATTCAAAACTCCATTAGCTATTGTCATCGGGAACTAATAACGTCAAGTCAACCCCTTCGTACAAATTTTCACCATTGCCATATTGGATTATCCTTTTAGAAATTTTTAATTTTGACCTTGAATTCGTATTCAGCGACCCAACTAACCTTCTAGTACCAATTATTATCCACATCCGCCAACTTGAAGAATTTTTCCAAATATTCGGTCGCCATATTGGATCAGCCATTTCGAAATTTCAAATTTTGATCTTCGGTTCGTATTCAGCGCCCCAAATAATCCCCTGGTACCAATTTTCATTCACATTCACAAAGTCATTGAATTTTTCAAAAATTTTGGTTTCAAAACCAGCAATTTCGAAAATTTAAATTTTCACTGTGAATTCATATGCAGAGACCCAAATAACCCCTTAATACCAATTTTCAAGTAAATCCATCTAGTACAACGTTCTACACATTTTGGGCCCGCTTCGTGATTTTCAGTCTACGCAGTGAAGGGGTTGAAGATGCTAGAATGAAAATTTTTCCATTTAGATGATTCTGGAGATCAAAAGTGTTCAATTCAAAATCTTCCAAGTTGATGAAATTCAAAATTGATGAAATTTCAAATATAAATCATAAAATTTATAGAATTTTCAATTGAAAAACTTAATAGTGGCATAGATTTAAGTTTCCATTTTCAAAATTAAAAACTCCGTAATTCTAACGATGTAAAATATAAAGTGCTGCAATTTTCAAGAGCTACAGTTGAAAATTCTTAAATTTTGAAAATATAGAATCGCAAATTATTCGATTTTCAAGATTTTTATTTAGAACGTTTTGAAACGTTTTTCAATTATTAAAATGAAAACCAAAAAATAATTCAATTTTGAGGATTGAAAATTAAGATTAATTTAACTTTATAAACATAATTTTAAACATATATGCAGCATATATTAAAAATTAGCTTCAAAGAAACATAAAGACACTTCAATCAGGGACTGAAAATGTACCAAATTACTATTTTCATAAAGTAACTGTAGCTATAATTACTTCCTGTGTTTGAAGAACTTCCCCAACACTGCATCCAATTTTAAATTAGAGAATTTGATATGATTTCAATGTGAAAAAATTGAATCAATCAATTTGAAGATTGTTACTATTATTAATAATACTTTATTTTATAATTAAATGAAAATGCATACAGATAACTTTCGGCTCTCAGGAGCTACGATTTGATATTTCGATGTAGTGAAACTTTCAATCAGGCCAAGCGAGGTCTAAGAGCAAAAGTTTCCAATTGGTTCTAATACCCCAAGAGAAGATGCTGCGCAGCTGTTTAATATGCAGCTATTGTCCACTGGACTCTATTGTCTATCTGCATTTCTCCGCTGGGTATCTACGGAAGCTGCAAGTTACTCGATTAAATCTAACTGCTCTTAAGCCAAGGGTTCTCCCGGTACACCCCTTTTGCCCCTTTTCGCTCTTCGCATCCTATCTAGAAAGACCAACATGGTGACCTATTAATATCAAGAGCATTGGGAGTATTCTCCATATTTCGTATTGTCTTGTGTTTTCATTTTCTATTTCTTCACAAATTTTCTGAAACTCGGATACGCTTTGTACAGTTTGGTATTACATTGAGTGGTCCTTCGAGCTGGATAATTATCCTAGTGCTACGGGAATACGTGAAGAAGCTGCTTTAGAGTGAAATCTACCAAATACAGCGGAAATTTTTGCGAATTGTAGCCTGTCGAAGTGGCATTGAGACAATCATTCAAGGATGTGGATGATCTGGAGAAAATTCTAAAAGAGGAAATTTCGTAAGAAGAAACATACGGAAGTTCGTTTCATTGCCATTCAAAGAAAAAGATGAAGATTACTCAATTCGCTTTAGAACCATTTAGTCGCTGGTTGGCAAAGATCGTTTACTGGACACTTCCGCAACCTTCGAAATAAATTTAAATGCTAATAATAATAAAATTGAATCCATCATACATTTTTGTATTGTCAAACACTCATTTGATCCAAACTTGTCAGAATTACCAATGGTATTATCATCGAGACACAACCATGATTAAATCGTATTATAGGTTAATAAGAATCTTACGAACAACGACTTGGATAAAGAGATTCATAGAAAATATGAGAAGAAAAAAATAGGACAGAAATTTGAAACAACTAGATGTTTGCGAAATGCAGTTGGCGAAAATGCAAAGCAGTTCAATTAGAATTTTCCTCCAAAGACATTAAAAATACTTCAGCAACCAAGCTCAACAATAATGGAAGATTATTCAAATTGAATTTAATATTCAACGAAAAATGCGGATTACTAAGGATATTCGGTTGATTACAACATGCAAGTTGTGTCGAAGTCAATACGAAGAATTTAATTTTTACAGGCGGATATCCCTTACACCAAAGCATTAATAAAACATGTACACAAACAGAATGAACACCAGGAAATAGAAGCCGTTATAAACGAATTACGAGATGAGTACTGGATTTTAAAAACAAGAGGTTGTATGAAAAAAGTTATTTCTGAGTGCATGAAATGTGAAAGGAATAATTCAACTCCTTTCCAACCGATCATAGGACTTTTACCGAAAGAAAGGCTTAAAATCTACGAAAACCATTTTCTGCTACTGGTGTAGATTAGTTCAAACCCCACCTTATCAAAGGTCACAGGCAACTTGAGAAGCATTACGGAGTCTTATTTACCTATTTAACTACCTGGTATTACATGTAAAAATCTCTGACTCGTTAGCTGTAGGTTCTTGTGCTATGGCTATACGTCGAATCTTGGCTCGTCGAGGAACAATCAATACTATGTTATTTGATAATGGAACTAATCTGAAAGCTGCAACCCGAGAATTAATTTAAGCATTAGATGAACTAGAATAATTTCAAATTAAGAACGAGCTGTCAAGAGTTGCAATTAGCAGACATATGATTCCTCCATCATCTCCTCATATGGTTGGTTGTTGGTAACGATTGATTGAAACTTTCAAACGTATGGTGAAGGCAGCTTTGCAAGAGATCCATCCAACAGACGAGGTTTCACTAACATTCTTCGCTAGAGCAGAATACATTATCAACAGTTTTTCTATGAATTCTACATCATCTGATAGCAGCGACTTAGCAAGTATTTCACTAACCGATATGTCCATAGATACTGTTGAAATTCGAACTCCTGGCCTCTTCACGAAAGATGACAAGATTCACCGTAAACAGTGTTGTATTTCGCGATATCTGGCTGGGGCGTATTGGAAAAGATGGCTTCAGGAATATGTACCGATACTATTGAACAGAAAAAAATGGACAGAAAATCATCAAGACATAAAAGAAGGGGAAATTGTTCTGATTGTTGAGAATAATATATCCCGAGCAAGATGGCCACTATGAAGAGTGGTGAAGGTGTCTCCTGGAAGCGATAGAGTAACTAGATTTGCAAATATCCAAACTATATCTGGTCTTTCCCGTTGTTCTGTGGTTAATTTACACCGCCCAACTGTTTGTGATGACGAGTAGTCATCACGGAAAAATGTGTTTCTTCTTATGTCAGTCCTTTTAATTTAGAACTTTATCATAATTTCTACAACGCTCATAATTAGTTGATCAATTTTATGTTATTTCAACAAATTCTATGAGCAAATACTTTATTTTCAGCAAATGCCAGAATAATGAATTTGTTCATTGAAGTTGTTTTAAAAAATCACATAATTTATCTCATAATTATGAATGGTGCTGATAGCAATCAATTGGTCATTGAAATTAAAAGATTCAAAATCTTGAAGATGCAAATTTTTTCACATGAAGTTATAAAAACTGATCCACACTTCAAGACACTTAATGTAAAATACATAGTTTTTAATTTCAAACTTTCAAATTTGAAGCATAAAAAATGTTTATTCAAATGCTCAATAATTTACGCGTATAAAATGAAAGCTTTTACAGCTTTTTAATTAAAAAATTTTTAATTAAAAGCCGTTAAACTGCAAAATATTAAATTTTAGCTTTTATTCATTGTACAGTTGAAAGATTTGAAAAATAGAAATACACGCTATCATTTTAAATGCTATGAATTATTAAAGAATAATTCAAAAAATGTATATTGAAATTAATATATCAGTCCAAGCAATTTTATGCTAGAAACACTGACTTATACACTTCAATTTGTTTTAGAATCTCTTTAAATATTCTCTTATAAATTTGTTTGAAAAAAGTAATTTGAAGATTGTCCAGGAATGTAATAATAATTTTATCGTCTTGGAAGTTGAATTTTTCATACAATTTTTTGAAAATCCTGCGAAAGTAAAAAAACTACCTTAAAAACATCCAGATTTTTTTTTTTTTTTTGAAACTTTGAAAATCTTATTAAATAGTCTTTTAAATTGATTTTCCAACAGAAAAAAAATTATTGTTAGCTTTCTAGAAATTTTGATACAAACTTCTTATTAATTTGAAACCTTTCAAATGCTTAAAAAGCTTATAAATTTTGTGTTCGAAATCTTCAAAAATATAGATTGTGTTTTAAATGCTTCGAAATCTTTTCACGCTTTAATTTATTTTAGAATCTTTTCAAAACTTCTAAATATATTTTAAACTTATTTCATTATTTTTCAAGTTAATAATTTTTCAATTCTCATTTATAAAGCAAAACAAATTTTTTCATCTTTTTAAATATTTTCTTCAAATTATTTCTTTATAATATATAATCATTTAAAATTTTCCCAGAAAACTCAAGACTTTTTGATTTATTTTGTTAAAACTTTAAAAGATCCAGTTTTAAATTAACTTTGGCTCTTTTCGAAACTTGTAAATCTCTCTGAAACGTACTCAAATTTGTTCCAAATTTATAATTGTTCAATTGTTATTTATGCATCAAAATTCAATAATTTCACTTACATATTAAAAATTTGGTTATTAGAATAATTAAAATTGTAACTTTGAATGTTTAAATGTAACGCCCCGGAATGTTAACGATAAAAGGCTTCCTATTTCAAATAATTCAGTTTAAAATTGTTCAGTTTTTAATATTTGATTTATAGTTTCTCATTTTAAATAAAAAGTTAAATATTACTAAATATTTAAAAAATGTCATCCTTAATTTAAAAGTTTCAAATTAAATGGTTAAAAATTGAATATTTTAGCTTAAAACAACCTTTTTAATAGGATTTGGAATTGAATAAGAGCGCTTGATTATGAATATATAAATTTTAAATTATTCTAAAATGAAAAATATTTTATAAAGTTACAGTCAAACTTTACATTTGTATAGCTTAAGAGGCTTTTAAATTAAAATTTTTTTATTTTAGACCTTAAAATCTGTAACTTGCTTAATTTTGAACAGATACAGAATCGTCCTGTAGAATCAATTATTTTTCAATTTTCAATAAACGAACTACAGTTCAATGTGAATTATTATAATAGCAAAAGTTCTTGGTGAAAGTTTAATATTTTTTCAAGGTGTAGTTTCTCGTAGAACCTTTGTAAAAATTTATATTTTTTTGTTCAAATTTGGACGTTTCTATAATAAGCTACAAGTATATATACAACAATATTTTAGGTACCGTTTCCCAATATTTCAAATTTTGTGAAATCTAGTATTTATTTGTGAAGATTTTTAATTTTCTGCAATAATGTACGTCAAATTAAAAGTGTTTTCATGACGTCAAACAACCAAATTTGAAAAAATTTTAAATGCCGTGATTTTCTTTAAAACCTGGTAGATTTTTACAACAATGTAAAACAAAATTAGTAAGAAAAAATTGGCTATTTGTGTTGAGCTCATGTATTATTATTGTGTCCACTTTTTACTGCCGAGCTTATTCATTCCTATTTCTCACTGCCCAAGTACCCTTTTTCTACTTTTTACTGCCAATGTTCTATTACTGCTTTTTACAGACGTTAAATTATATCTAATTTTTGTATACATTTTTCTATAGCTGCTTTTTACTCACCTACGAGATATTTCCACTTTTTATTATCAGCGGCTCATTTAACTGTACTCTTTTGTTAGATTTTGTACATTTTTTGTACAAAAAAAGTACATGTTTGAACAAACAATTACAGTTGTAGAACTATTGTACTTTCTTGTAATAATTTTTTGCAACCAGGGTTGTTTTAAATTTATTGTTGCGTATTACGCGCTAAGCTTAGTCCCAAGTTTCTATGAGGAATTAAGGTGGGCATTTGGGAGACCGGTTGTTCGTCATCAGGGAGTAGTAAAAAGTAAAAACAATCGCTTACTGGAAGAATCTTAAAGGATCGTGGAGCGCCTTTTATACACAATAGCGTGCTCGGACGCGTAATCCAAATGGGTAGTTTATCCTCAGAATAAATGAGCAACTAGGGGGCTGGTGCCGCAACGCTAGCAGGAAGCGGCAAAGTAGAACGAGGTAGCTGCGCGGCACTAATGCGGACCGAGTAGCAATAAGTACTGGGCTCCCATAGCTTGCACCTGCAAGCTGCAAGCTGCAAGCTGCAACTGCATCATCATTGCATTTTTCTTGCTAGTCCTCAAATTGCAAGATTTTCTTCTAATTAGAGCAAAAAAACAGCAACTATTCTTTTTTTATGCTCATTATTATTATTACCATCTCTACCAAAAAAATATAATTCTTGAAATTTAAGACTTTTTAATTAGATTAAAATCAAATTCAAAATCCCATTCAACGTCCAACATTCAAGTGAATGTATAGAAATCCTGAAAATAAAACAAGAATCCAACGATCAAATTTAAACAAACACCATAAAACGCTCCTATTGCAATTACTAAATACAAAAACAAAAATTTCTTTCGTTGGACAAAAATAAAACAAAATTGCAGTAATCAAAAACTTAGTAGACAAAGCGCTAGGTTTGTCCCACATTTAATTTCACGAAGAGAATTTGAATATTGTTAGGAATATCCTGTTTCTTAATCATTACTCACAAAAGTTAATTTAGCAACATATCACAATTGCAATTCAACAAATCAAGAACAAACAAGGTCACATATAATCTACAGATAATCAGAAGGAATTGAGAGAATATAGTTCTTTTAATTGAATTTATGTTGCAAAAATTTAATATTCATACTATTTCCGTATACCATTCAAAATTAATTTAATAATAACTTTTTGTAAAGATCCCTCAGATAAATATGAAAAGGTGGTGTTGTTTACAACATCACTTGTAAGATCTATAAAATGACTTATGTGGGACAGACTGGCACAGACTTGTTAATACTAGGATGGAGGAACACAAAAATGATGTTCGTTTGGGACGTCGTCATAAGAGTGTTCTTGCTAGACATACGGGAGGGTTTGTTGATGTTGACCATGAGTTTAACTGGGATAATGTTGAAATTTTACATAATGAAAGTAATGAGAGAAAGAGAGAATTCATGGAAATGCTTTATATTAAAAAACAAACTACTTTGTCCATGAATTTGGAAACTGATTTGGATGAAAATAACAAAAGTTATTCTGGTATGAATAATTACATTTAGCAATAGGTTTTCATGAATCTGGATTTTCTCTTATTGCTCGTTTGTTTATAACGGATTTGCCTTTCGAACCACACTTAAATCTCAGGTATCTACCTTGATAAGGGTGCTGTATGAGCACCGAAACGTTATTGAATATTATAAATGCTCTTGTATTGTGATTTGATAATAATAAAAATGAAAAAGACGAAATAAATAGAAAAGAGAAAGAAGGGGATTTGGTTGGTTGCCTTCTAATTTTCCTTTCCTCTTTTTGATTTTTGTCCAAAGTAACAAATTATTGTTTTTGCTTTTAGAAATTGCAATAAGAGCATTTTTTGGTATTTGTCCAAATTTTATTGTTGGATTCTTGTTTTATTTCCAGTTTTTAAAGCTTATGATACTTTCCTTATTTTCGAATTTGCAAAAAAATATCATAGGGATTATTTTCGTGAATTTTCACCGCGAATTCAACGGTAAAATTATATTTTGATAGAAATGAATCTTAGTGGGTGTTTTTCGCAATATTATAACTCTTAATACATTAAGCAATGCATTTCAGTCTTGCTTCAGATGGACAATTTGTACTAGAAGAATTCATTCAGCTATGATAAAGTACCTTTTTGTGTTCTAGAACGTAATATATGAATTTAAAATCTCTAATGTTATATTTTACATCATGACGTCTAGAAATTATTCACCCAAAGGAAGACTCAAGTGTCATTGATTAATGTATAAGAAGTCATATTGTTCCTTATAACACCCATTAGGATCGGTTTTTCTAAAAATCTAATTCCACCAGTTAATTTTAGATAAAAGTTCAAGAAAATAATCCCTTTAATATTTTTTTGCAAATTCGAAAATAAGGAAGGCATTATAGGCTTAAATGCTTCAAGGCCAATGAGGAAGCACTAGGTATTGTTTTCAGCTCAAATTTATACTACCGTAAGCGAAGTCATTTCGGATGTGTGGGGTGAATTCGGACATTCCTAAATCGATAGTTTAAATTACTGAAGGTAGTTTTAACCAGAATCTGGAATCACTTAAAGCCTTGACTGGTTCTAAATTCTGGTTAAAACCACCTTGAGAAATTTAAACTATCAATTCAGGAATGTCCAAATTCATCCCGCATGTCCGTAATCATTCCGTTTGACGGTACATCATTTTTTCTTCAAAAGGAACAAATATTTTTGAAAGCACCTTCAATTTTAATTTATTTATGTTTACTTTTTGGTTCACCATACGTTATATATTTTTTTTTTAAATTTTCATAACACACGTATGATTTCAGCCCTTTTTAATGCTTATAAAGTAAGGCTAAGGTTCTACGTTTTAGTCCCTAGGGCGTAAAAAGTACTTTTCACTCCCTAAGATGTGAAAAGTGATGTCAGAGGTGAATGATAGATATTCTCAAGCTATCAGTTGACTGCACTGACAGTTGATTAAACTGAGTGGAATTACCATTAATTACCGAAATTTTTTTAAATTTTTGGATACTCTGAATTTCAGTTAATTTTCAACAAATTTTGAAATTTTCGGTCATTTATGAACCATTCTTGATAGCACTTTTTTCAAATAAAAGCTGTTCATATCGAGTTTGAAACTTCGTTATTTCGAATCGAATAAAGATGTATTTGCTAGTACAAATAAAATATTGGCATTTTTTTGTTGTCTGATGCTTAATCTTAAAATTGTTCACTTTGAAATGCCTAAAAATTAAAACTGTTTAGTTTTGAAGGCTTTGGTGTTAAAGTTTTAATTTCTAGGTCTCATAAAATTAAACTTCTCTTTTAGGCATAATTTCGAAAAGGTTTTGATACTGAATAATTTGGATCGAAAATAGTTTTAAATGAAATAATTTAAAATTAGTAAAACCTTTATAAATTCATTAATTCATCAATTATATCAGTTGTAAATATAAGTTCGTCAAACCTGAACAATTTTAATCGGAGCTATTAAAAATGGAACTGAATGGATTGAAATGTTAAAAGTTGTATCTTTAAATTACAATCGTTAAAATTTTTTAATCTTTCTAAATGAAACCCTTTATAGTTAAATAGATAGAAATTGAACGCGTTAAAAATTAAATAATTTGATATTAAAACTTCATAAATAGGATAATTGCAACTAATTTGAAATAAAAATATTAAAAATAATTAATTAGATCAGGAAAATTTCCAAAACTTTAAAAATTGACGAAATGGCGGCGGTTTTTCTGCAAATATTTAAACTTTATTTTCTGAAAAACCCGCACTTTTTTCTACAAATTTTTAAAAATTTGGTACTCATATGGTGAATATATCTCATAAAATCGTATTTTGTGCCCATAAAATGTCTCATGACACTTTTCTCTATCTTGCGTTATTATTGAAATATGCGGTAAAATATTAATAAATTCAATTTTCTGCTGTCATATATAATCAGCGATGATGTAAATCAACAGAAAGAACAAATTTTTGTAACAAACTTTTTCCTTGTTGTGTAAATATTCGAAGATATTAATCAATATTTTATATTTTCAAATTACCTGTTTTGTGTTACAATTCTTATTTTTCATTAATCTTCGACAGTGATAGTTTGCTAATCATGGTTATCTGTTTGTGTCATGAAGGATTTTTTCCCTTTTTTTCACTACTTCAAGCTTCTATACGAAAGATAATTTAAAAATGTAAAATATTGATTACTGTCTTCGAATATCTAGACTTCAAAGGAAAAAATTTGTTCTTTCTTTCGATTTGCACCTTCCTTGGTTATTTATAACAGTAGAAAATCAAATTTATTCCTATTTTAGCTAATATTTAAATAATAACGCTTTCCTTCATTAACTTTTGTCACATCTCCTCTTGTTTATGCAGAAATTGTGAATGTTAGATCATTTTGTGAAAACGACGTATAATATTATAGGTAATAACAATAACAAAAAGAATATGAATATTATTATAAAAATTTACCCCTGAAATTGGAGCAAACAACCTTTAAAATAAAGTTTGACGTTTATTTCACAGAAAACAACCGAGAAGCTTTCTGATTTTTAACCAGAAAAAATAAATCTAATTATAAAGTATAAAGTTATAAGTGGTCAGGTTTCCCCAACGTGCACCGATTACGCCCGTTTGATGGTAGCGTTTCAAAAATTGAAAAATGTAAATTTCTAATAGGCTCCTACTGGCTAATCATCATTTTCAATTAGTGAAAATCTACTAATTCAATGTGTAAGAATAACCGACTTAATGAATCAGTAACTATATATACTAAATGAACTGGTAATGCTACTACATGAATTAGTAAATGCATTGCTAATGACTATTTTAAACAATAGTTATGAATAAATTTGAAGGTTGATTTCAAAATAAAGATACGTTATTGAAATTATATAACAAATGATTATATACACTGAAAAATACAAGAAATGTGACGATTGTACGAACCATACATCAAATTACATATAACCATTCTAAACAGCTACCCGAAGTTGTAGGTTTTTTTACATTTTCATATTACTTTAAATGTATGCATAAGAAATGGCACACAAATATTTTTCAAAATTATGTTATGTTTAGTGATTCTGAAGTACGTCTGCCAATTTCTGCACACAATAAGCCTTGAAGAAGCTTAATTTTTCTAAAAATACATTTCAGTTAACCTAACTTTTTTTCAAAAACACTTACCCAGTTCCCTACACACTATTCCCTTATTTGAAAGAAACTAAACAGACACCGAAAATAATAATATCATTCATCAAAATTGGTTATCTTGAAATAAACTAAAGTCAGAATCCACTTATTCACAAAAGGGAAAACCGCGAGCGGAGCGAGAGTCACGGCGTCATGGCAGCAGCAACGTGCATACATCTGGGCTATACGGTACGCCATGTATGATTTTATGAGAATATAGATTGAAAAAACATTGAACTTTTTGAATTAAAACTGAAAATCCAGCAGAAAGTATTTAAAAAATTATTAAATTAGGTTTCCCCAGCAATTTATTGATACGCGTTGAATAACCAAGCTAGAACTGCTAAAGAGAATAATAAAATACCCTTACAAATTAATTCAGTAACATTATTCTGACTATTTCATTTATGATAAAGTGATGAAATTACTGATTTGGCAGTCAGACACAATACTACTAATTGCATTTGTAAAATTTCTTCTAATCCCCATTTAGAGAGATAATGTACGGACCTCAAAACAACAAACCCAGAAAGCTATTATAACCAAGAACTTCCTGGTGTGACTATACTTTCTCTAACTAATTTCTCATTTTTTTCCTAACTAAAGTTACCTTACGCTGCTTGCGAAAATTGAAGAGAATCTTTTTGTGGCAATTCGGAAGGGGAAGGTTTGCACATAGAACGATTTATGCGATGCGCTACGCTGCATACGTATTCACGCCGGTAGCACACCGACAATTAAGCCCAAAGCACCGTCTGCATCTTTTATACGCTTCTAACTTACCCCGCGGAGTAATTAGTATGCGGTTTCTCGTCTCAGGAAAAGCAACTCCTGCCGGATTCTGCAACAAACTAACGAACAAAACTAACTCGCGAATCTAAATTTTACTACATTCTATGTTACACATTTTTTACAATGTATGAAATTCTATATATAAATACTAACTATAGTAATGTGTTATTCATTCATTAATTCTGTCCACTTTGAAACTTCTATATTTTTTATATGGGGATCCGCATAAAAGGAGCCATTATGACCGGTTCGCAGAAAGAAGTAGGGTTTCTATTAGAACCATATTTTGGTTTCTAAAGAGCTGCAACTAAAAGGAACCCAAAATTATGAATTTGTTCCCAAAGGGTCGAGTTAGACCTCTAATGGAACGCAATTTTAATTAAGAATTTTCCAAAAAAGGATATTTTTCGCTTTGCCAACTTCAACATTTCATATATATTTTAATTAGCACAATTTTTGCTTGGAAGCCTTTCACTTTCGAGCCGAGAAATTCTCGTGATCGTTCGAAATCGTACGAAATCTTACGAATTTTACGAGCCGAGATTTTCGCACTTTTTTTGTTTTTGTTCATATCGTATCTTCTGACAACCCGATCTATGTGCTCGTTAAACTTTAGTTTTCAAAATATCAATAGAAAATATAAACACAGCAAAAAGCAAAAAATCCGCGGAGGAAAACGAGGAATCAGATGTGGAACTGATATAGGAAGGTTTAGCAAATAAAATATTTTTGATGAAAAATAAATTATATAAATCTATCATATGCCATTTGTTTCGAAATTTTCAACCTATATTTTTTTAATCGGTTAAAAAACTGTTGTTGATAGTATTTTAAAATATTTATGACATTATGTATTATATAGTAGAATTTTCGGTCGTTCTAATTTCCCTCATTTATTAACATTTAATTTTGATATTCTTATTCATGATTCCTATATTATATATAAATTTTGTAATACAATATAATAAAAAAGCAATATATTGAGCTATGAACTTGCCTCAAAACTCGAATTATTAGGTGACAAATGTCTATTTTGATCGTAAATTCTTATTGAGCGACCAAAAGCAAAACCCGGAGTATCGACTTTCATAAACATCTGAAATTTTATTGAATTTAAAAAAAAAATTCTGCGGCATATTCAATCCACTATTTTGATTTTTTGAATTATCACCCTAAATTAATATTCAGCAATACAAAAAACTTCCAATACTGACTTTCATGAAAATCTTCCTGACTTGAGCTGGTTTGCAAGCTTAAATTAGCTTAAAAAGTTTGAGTTCCCGAGACGGCCTCAAAAGTTTTCGCTAAAAAGTTTGCCCTGAAATATTTTGGTTTTGCTAAATGAGTTAATTTAATTTTGAATTTGAAAAGGTTTTAAATAATTGAATTTATATATCACATATTTATGCATAATCTTAGAAACTATTTGCTCGGTTCGATCGACATAGCGAGATGATCGTCTCACGAGATGATTCGGGCCGATATGACGTTTTGAAAAGGCGATCACTTTTCTCCTACTTGTTGCATTCTCGGATCGATCGCTCGATATGCATCACTAGACTCTTAAGTTACCAATCGAAAATTTCTGTAAATCCCTAACTTACCAATCCCACATTGGAAGCAGTTGATTTTTGAATGTGTCTTCATTTTTTTCTATCCAAGTGTCTCAAAAGGAACCCTTTTGGTCTCCAGAGGTTTCTATTAGTGCTCAAGTTCTAACAAATACCAATTTTTATTTTAGCCGCAATTTTAGTGAATCCTCGGTTTTTTCTGTGTTCTAGCTCAGGAGAATTTCTTGTTTTCTAAAGTCAAAGTCAAAATTATTATTTCTGGATTGAAATAGAAGATAATTCTATGATCTATACTAATGGTAAGTCAATTGGAACAATACTCATGTCTAGCAAGCAAGCGAAAGTGGGCATATTTTTTGCTCGAAGAAAAAGTGTAACACGTTTGGAATCATTTAACTTTCAATGCTTGAAGTAAGTTCCCAATAACAAAGCATAACATTTTCTAAATCTTTAGAATAATCAAAATACAAAGGTTCACAATATTTAAAATTCTTCCATCTTTTTGGTGAAAATTAACTCTAATTGCAATTCATAAGTATAGGCTTGATTGATTATTTCACAAACATAAAGATTTTTGCTAAAAAATCCTGTATTCGAAAATTTGTAGTTTGAAATTTCTTAATTTATAGAGGTTTTGAATTTAAAACTTTCAAGTGTTGCAGCTATATATTCAAATATTGAAAATATCAGAACAATGATAATGTAAAATCGACCTAAAAGACGATGTCACTTACGAATCTTTTTAATTTGGACGGCAGCAGTATTTTATCCAGTTATAAATTTAATCATTTCCGATTTAAATATTCTTAATTGTTTCGTTTCAATTTCAAACGTACAAAATTGTCTAGTTTTTAAATTCTTCGAAACCAAAGAATATGAAATTGAAAGTTTTATTAATCACACAATTTTCAGTTTAAATGATTTGTAATTAAACTATTTTGAATCGACTGTCTCCAGAGCTAATTCAAAGCAATAAGAAATTAAGAAAATAATTTCTCAAATTCCAATGAGACGATTTTAGAACCAGATATTGAAAGATGATTTTTTTTCATTCAAAAATGTTCCAATATATGGAATATTCCAAACTCACCGTTAAAAAAAATTCTGACCAAAAAAGTTTGAAATTGGGCAATATTTCAAACATCGGAATTATATATAGCAGTCTTGCTTTATTTTTTTTTTTTACATTTTTAATTTTCAATGTAATATCTTAACATGATCATATTCTTAGTTGCAGATTTAAAAAAATTTGGTGGGAAAATTTCAAGAATAAGTAATGAATATGAACCTTGTGTTAAAAATTTAACAGTTTGAAATTGAAAAATGAAAATTGTGTTTTTTAAAATCAAAATGGATATAAAACAAACTATCTGGAACTGATACCTGAGTGATTGATTTTTCTTTAAATGTAAATAGATGTGTACAATTTTAGAAATCTGAATTTTCATGTCAACGCTAAATTTTCAATTTTTCACTTTTATCAGTTTAATTTTGCAATTTGAATTCAAAATGTTGAAGTTTGAAAAGTATAGTTAACAATTGAAAAATTATAATTTTCAAGTGATTAAAAATTGCTTCAAAGAATTGAAATTTTAAAGGTTATAAATATAATAAAGTTTTTATACCACAATTATTAGCGACTAAACTTTTGTCATTCTTAATATTTCCCATTTTTTATTACTTTCTATTTTGGACAACTTATTAAATAAATCAATTTAAAGGTTTATTATTTAAGATTTTTCTATTTGGACAGTGGAAATAAAGGTGAATTTATTTCTTGCTTCTAGAAAAATTTGTCTAATCAATTTTCTTATTAAATTATAATTTTTTCGTACAATAACAATTTGAAATTATTGAAAGAAGCTTTGTCTTTGAAGCACTCAATTTAGTTTTCAATTTTAAATAGTCAAATTTTAATCGCTTTGAATTCAAAGTTATTCAAATAAAATAATTTTCCACTTTTAATGATTTCAGTCAAAAATAATGCCATTAAAATTTTTTAATTTCTACATAATCTAAGTTCCAAAATTCAAATTTGAAAATATTCCATTTTCAACATTTTGATATTGTCCGCTCTTCGAAATTTTATTCTAAAATCATTTACTTTCGAGATTTTTCTATTTGAAATAAAATTATTCAATTTTAAACACTTTGAATTTCAACTGATATAATTTCAACGCTTTTATTTAGAAATGATACAAGTTGAATTTATTTACATTCCTTTCAAAATATTTTCCTTTTTTCATAATTTATCTAGAATATTTTAAATTACATTAAATGTCAAGGCTTAATTTTTACTGTGTAAGTAAAGACTTAATATGTAACAACCTTCTCTCCAGATTTTTGATTCTGAAGGGTATTAACGTTAATTCAGGTGCACCATTATTAATTATCGAGTTTTATCCGTACACCCGAGTTTCGGAATTATCTCGGGAGTAGGGCAGTTCGAAGCACGGGGATTAAGACTTCGAACTAGTCCGTTTTATTTTCTCTGTCACATTAAAAGCTACCATTACATTTAATGGAAATTGCGTTATAAAGAAAGTCTCTAACGTGATACGATTACGAAAACGGTCAAATGCAATTGAACTCATAGAGGATTTTTGTAACCAATTTTCAAATTTTATTTCAACATAAATTCGACAATTATTGTTAGTGACGTTTGACAGATCAGGAATATCAAACCTAATAGCCATTTCATCGATTTTATTATTTTTTTAAGAAGAAAATTAGAAACACAACATTGTAAGGTCAATCTGTGCAAACATTTTTTTTTTTTTAAATGGGCTCAGAAACATTGTGAATCCAAAAATCAGTTGTTTTGAAAAAGACACATTCAAAAAGTTCATTATATGCAAAATCAACAAAAAATGTTGCATAGAAGGGCCCTAAAATATGTTTCAAAACAACATTGTAATCGGCTCGTTAGAAATAAGTATATCACAAGAGGAAAACAGAGGGAGAGAATTAGAAAAGAGACAACCAAGCCATCCTCACTCTCGTTTGCTCTCTCTTTCTCCGTCTTTTTTATACTACTTTTGGGACCAACATGTTTTGAGATCACTTTAGATTTCCTCATCAGGGTATAATTTTATAGGAAACTACGAATATATATTTCTATCTTATGCTTAATATTAGTAAGTTATGTACATTATGAGACTGAAGTTTCTTATCGTATTGTTATTTGTATTATTTTACTTTTTTTTTTCATAAATTTTGTATACTTTGAATTTTCGGTATCCGTGTCAATCCTTAATATTTCAGAAATCTGTTATGCACTTTAATACTTATTTTAATTGCCAATTAACAGAACATTAAAATACAATAATTTCAAAATTTTCTTCTAAAAATTCGATAAAACTATCAAAGGCTTTCTTATATCCAATCGAACTCATGGCTATGTGTGATTCTATGTTTCGATAGCACGTTATGATATTTCTGATTTCTATGGAAATTATTTTCATGTTCATCTCTTCTTATTCTTAGTGGTCTCCTTGTTTGGCGTATATATACTGCCTCACAATTCTCACATTTTATTTTATAAACAACATTTTGTTTTTCCATTTTGGCGCGTACGTCTTTTCCCAATTTAACAGTACTGTTACTTTTGAATGGAATTCTATAAATTGTATGTAATTTCTATTGTTTATATGTTTTTCAATAAAAAAGGGTCAATAATGATTCACAAAAAGTATCTGTTTGCATAGTTCAATATTTTTTTTTATGGAAACTTTAATGTGATAATTTTATAGCCCTATCAAACATATTTTTAATGATCGCGATTTTCATTTGTATTGGGTGATTTGACAGAAAGCTCAAAGTTCGTCCGGCAAATGATGGTTTTCTGTACCAATCGGTTATAATTCTACCATCATCTGTTATAATCAGAGCTAAGTCTACAAAATTTAGCTTATTTGCTTTTTCTAATTCTAAAGTGAATTGTAATCTAGGATGTATACTATTAAAGGCATCTAAAAGTATATTGATTTTACTTGCTTCAACACAAAGAGCAGAATCATCAACATATCTCGCATAGAAAAGGCATTGAAAACCTACTTACTCTAATTTGTCTTTTACTAAATTTTCCATTTTGTTGTAAACTGTATTTTTTAAATCTTCCATGACTATTTCTGCCAAAATAGGTGAGAGAACAGATCCTACTGGTGTTCCAAATTTCTGTTTATAAAATTTGCCATCAAATTGAAAATAAATCGAGTGAAAAACAAAATCGATTGCTTCAACGAACTTTTTAAATGGAATTTCAGTGTGTTGCTTAATGTATACCCATCTTTTTTCAATCGATTCTTTTACTTCATCCAAGGGAATGTTTGGAAACATAGCAATTACATTGAAAGAAGCTAGGATATAATCTTTAGGAATTGTAATTACTTCAATCAAATCAAGAAAAACTGTACTATTTTTTACTGTGTTTTTTGAAATTGTCATTGATTTTTGTAATGATGTGACTCAGTAATTCTTCTAATTTTCTTGTCGAAGAACTTATTATTGATATTACAGGTCTTGATGGATAATCAACTTTATGTGCTTTAATAAGACCATAAGATAAGGAAAAAAACTAAATTTACCGTATCTATATCACTTTTATTTATGTTCCCAAGATATCCATTCCATCTGAATTTATTTAAAATCTTAAAAGAAGATTTTTGTAATTTTTTTAGAGGGTTGTTTTCAATTATTTCAAAACTATTTCTGTCTTCTAGAATTGGCATCATTTTTTTGTTTTATTCGCCTTTCGAAATTGCTATTGTAATATTACCTTTATCTGCACATGTTATCAGGAGATTAGGATTTTTCTCTAAAAATTCATTCGATAACTTTTTTCCCCCAAATTTGTTACGGAAATCTTCTCATAATCTCAAAATGTTGGTCAGTTGGGAAGGTATATCAATTTTTAAAAGATTCAGAAACCATGGGTCCGATTTTTCAAATTAAACTCAGTGAAGTTGTAGTACTTTCTAGGTCGTGTTTTGTGCCCAGAGCATTTTCAAACATTTTGAAAATTCTGGGAGCTACAGCGTTTAGGAATTTGAAGCAGACTTTTTTTTAAGTTTTAATATTTCCGACGCTTTTTTCTGATACTAATGAAATTTATAGGCGTCTTTTGAAATTTTTGTCGACGTTTCTTTAAATTGTTATATTTACGACAATTTTTTCGGATTCCAATTACACTTAGAGGAATTTTGTGAAACGAGATGCTATTTTATATAGAATATAAAAGAATTTTTGTTTTCATTTTCACAAAAAAAAATAAAAACAATGTTTTGATTGGATTTTTATCAAAATACGCTTTTTTTGTTCTTTTTTATAATAATATTCCTTGTCTTTTCATCTTTCATCACAGTGAGACTGGACTGCTGCTCTTCAACTCGCCAACCAGAAGAGTTTCCATCAACTTTTTTTTAATCAGAAGATAAAAAAACAATGAATATTATTTTAAAAGAAATCTTAAAAAAAATCTAGCGTATTCCATCAAACAGCCAATCATAAAATTGTATTAATTTTTTTCTTTAAAATGACCGATTTCCGGTGAAAAATTTTAGCATATAACCTAACGTTGTTTTAAAATTGTAAATCTTTCTTGAATTCTACACTGATTTCCGGTAAAAAAAAACGAGCGTTACTCAAAATCGTGCAAAAATTGGTTATTTTCTATCAATCCATTGATTATTCATCAAACCTACTGATTTCTGGTACACGAAGCCAACAAAAACAAAAATCGTGAATCGAATAAGTCAATGATAATGTGAAGGATAATGAGATGAAAAATTTGAAGAAATTCCAAATCAAAAATACCAATTTTTGACGAAAACACTAATATAACGCAACAAAAATTGTTCCAAATTGTAAAACTTTTTCGAAATTAATGATATTTCACATAAACGATTTCTGGTTGAAAATGCTAACAATAGCCTTAAATTATTCCAAAATTGTAAATCTTCTGTGAAATCTACATAGCAATTTTCTGTGCAAACCGCTAGTTTAACATATCAGTTGTACACAAAGTTGTAATCTTCTTTGAAATCTAATTATTTTTTACTAAAAATACCTATTTTCGGTGTAAAACCTCAACATAACCTACAATTGTTCCAACGTTGTAAATCTTCAAAATATATAATTTTTGTGGAACATACAAATTTCCGAGAAAAAAGACTAAAAAAATCCAAAATTGTTAAGATTCTAAACCTTCTGTTTAAAATGTGATGATTTCCGTTTTAAAATTCAAATTTTCGATGTAATACGCCAAACGTAACCTAAAATTGTTTGAAGATTATGAATCTTCAAATACAAATTTTAAGTGATATCCTACCAAAATAACTTATACTTTCTGAAAAATTGCTTCATTTAAAAAATCCTAAGACTTTTCATATTATTGTCATCCTTCAGATTATCACTGAGTCACTGAATTCACGATTTTTGTATAATTTTTGGTTTTGTTGGCTCTTTATACCAGAAACCAGTAGTTTCAATAGAAAATTATTGGATTAACCTGATTTAAGGAAGATAACCGTCGGTTATTTTAAACAAACAAAAATAAAACAATTTTTTGATTGGATTTTTTAAATATGCTAGATTTTTTAGATTTTATTTTAGAATCATATTCTTTGTTTTTTATCTTCCATTTCCAGAAAACATTTGATGGACACTCATCTGATTGGCGAGTTAAAGATCAGCAGTCCAGTCACATTATGTAATGCATACCTGCTCTTTAAATATTCATAACTCGCGAATCAGATGAGTGATCATCAACTTTTTTTCTAATGTATGATGACAAAACAACGAATATACACTCCAGTCTCGCTATAGTGGCCGTCTCGGGGGTACCCTCGATGGCTTTCGTACTATCTCGGGACCGCACGGGACTCTCCAAACCATAAACAATCAGGGCCGTATAAACCATTTCTGTTGGAATTTTGTCTTAAAAAATTTTTTGTTTGTATTTTTGACATTTTGATTTTATACTATCATAATAAACGTGAAAATGTTCACGCTAAACATTTTTCCATTTGTAGTAATATAAAATAAACTACAAATTAAAGCACTTAAGGTGGAACTCTTGAATCCTAAACTTTTTAGATTGAAGTACGAGGGTACTGCCTGCTTTTTTGATACTTTCCTGCGTTGTTGTGGAGTTACTCCGCCGATCTCGGAGCGCCTCTCTCTCGTCCCCTTGGACCACCTTGTCTTATATAGCGGGAACTTTTATAGTGGGACTGCAGTGTAATTATCAAAAACAACAAAGCAAAATTTAGCGCATTCCGTCACAAATCCAATTCAAAAATGCTGCCAGGTTTGATATTTATGACATAAAAAGCGTTATAAATACACAGTATTTATAACTAATTTTTACACTTTTTTTACAGGCGAAGGTGGTGATTATTTAACAGTCTCGTTAAAAGATGGTGGAGCTGCCGTCGGTATGACCCTGGCTCATGGAAGGCTGGACCTTCACATTAAACCTGCAAGGGTTCGATTCGACGACAATCAGTGGCACAAGATCATCGTTCACAGAAAAGTGCAAGAGGTAAGTTATTAATTGAAAAAGAGAACAACCGAATCGCTGATAGGGTAGCGAAATCGAATTAAAAAATATTTTTATAAGGGCCCAAATAATTATAAAAAATTGTTCTCAAAAATTCTTTCGTACGATTTTTGTATGATATAAAATTTATAATCTAAAATAACAGAAAAGCAATGACAATATTTTGGACCATTTATGAGAAAAGATATTTGGTATGATGAATCTTCAGTCGAACAAATTAAGTTTATCAAAATAGTTCAACTATCAACGAAGTAGTTCAATTTTTTAACGAAAAATAATAATTTTTAACAAAAAATGCAATACTTGCTAATTTATCTTAAAAAGTTTTCAATTTTACATTAAAAAACTGTTTAATTCAAACCAAAAAAGTTAAATTTTCAACAAAATAGCTAAATTTTCAACAAAAAGAGATTAATTTTTATCAGAAAAAAAATGTTCAACAAAATTGTTTAATTTTCAAATAATAAAGATAAATTTTTAACCGAAAATGAAATAGTTAAATTTTTAGTTCAAAGAAATTCTACCAAAAATGCAAGCTTTAATAAAATAGTTAAATTTTCAACCAAAGAGACAAATCCCCAACAGAAAATTAATTTTCTACCAAAAAAGACGCATTCTCAACCAAATAGATCGATTTTCAACTAAATAATTTAATTTTCCACTTAAAAAAAAAAATTACTAAAAATGGAGAAAATTTGATTTGAACCCAAAAAAAAATTGTTAAATTTCCAACTGACGAGATGAATTTTTCACTAAAATTATGAATCCCTAGTAAAAAAAAATTGTTAACAAAGCAGTTCAATTTTCAACTGAAAGAGATAAATGTTTAACATAAAATGGAACAGTTACATTTTCAATTAAAAAATTAATTATCAACAGAAAAAAACAACTAATTTTTCATAAGGAACATCAATTTTTCACCAAAATATAAATTCTTAACCAAAAAGTTTGACATCTCAACTAAAAGTGGAATATTTTATATTTCAACCAAAAAGATTTTATTTCAAGTTCTTGAATTTTCTACCACAAACGATTAATTTTTAACAAATGATGGAATATTTTATATTTCAAGCAAAAATATTTTAATTTTGAATAAAAAACAGTAAAATTCAACTGAGAAAATGAAATTTTAATCAAATAATTGAATTTTCAACCATGAAAAACTTTGTAGTCAATGAAGAAAGAAAATTTCAACGAAATTGTTAAATTTTTAAAACAAAAAACGAGTTTTTTATAAAACGCTTGAATATTTAAATCAAAAATACAAAATTAAAAAAAAATGAATTTTCAACCGAAAAGTTGAATTTTAAACCAAGTAGATGAAATTTCTTCCGAAAGGGATGATTTTAAATTCCAAAAAGACAAGCGAGGACAATATTTCTGACAATTGTTGAAAATTTATATCTTAACTTCAGAATGAATAAATAATTTTTTTCAAATATATAGTCAATCAAATTGTTTCATTTTTTATTTTAATACAAATTTTTTATGAAAAATACTAACATAGCAAAACAAAACCTGAAACTGTTGACATTTCTGAATCGTCTTTGAAATGTAATTTTTTTTCACTTTTTCAATTCTTATTTGAAATAACCGATTTCCTGTAAAGACCTTCCATATAACCTGAAACTGTTTAAACAATGAAATTTTTTTCGAACTGTAATGATTCTTGTTTTAAAATACTAATTTTTTGTGTAAAACGCTAATCTAACCTAAAATTGTTCAAAAATTACGGACCTTCGAAATCTAATGATTTTTAATTTGATGTGACGGTGTTCACCAGATCTTTATGACAAATCATAATTAATGTTAGTTGTTTCTCTTTGCATAGTCTTAAATCAACATTTTTTCAACCATTAATTTTGTTTTATTTTAAGTTGTGAAAAATCAATATTTAAAAAAATATTGATGGTATAATATAATACATATATACATATATATATAATATATATTTATATTTATTTTATAT
>JAABKJ010002547.1:0-27821 GCA_011634705.1 Andricus grossulariae | reverse complement strand
AGGCAGATTTTTTCTTGTTTCTCAAATTTTATTTGTCCGAAGTAATCGTTTTAACATCAAAATTTATATTAATTTAATATCTTTGGTTAATTATTACCAATTATTACGACACTGTAAGTGAAAAAAATTTAAAAGGTTGAAAATTTCAGAAAAAACCGCAATTTTCTAGCATTATTCTAAAAGAATATTGTTATAAATAATAATAAATTATTTAAACAATCATTATTGTTAACTTTAATTAATTATTTTCTCGCTGAAGCTGATAAGTTACAAACAAGTTGCAAAATGATAAAAAACGCAACTTACTACCTCTATTTTGAGAGAAAATTGTTATAAAGAATAATAAATTATTTAGAAAAAGATTGAAACATATAAAATTATCATTAGAAAGTAATACTGTATGTATTAAAAAAAAAATTGCACTAAAACAAACCTCAACAAATAAGAAGTAGAGCCAAAAACTCACAAAACCATATATTTCACTTATGGTGTTTTTTGGGGATTTTATAAAATAGGCTTATGGGGATGAAATTCAAAAAGAAATTTTGTATTTGTGTTCTATAGCTAACTGTGAAGAGAAGTGTTCAGGGTCAATTCGACATGCTTAACATTGACGATCTGTCCAAAATGTACAAAAACTTCATTTTTTCTTATGGAAAATACGTGTTAAACTTCATGGGGTTTGCGGAACCTTTAAATGTCAATTTGTTCTAACAAAAAAATACGTATTTATTTCGTTTTGGATTCGAACAAATTTGGGAGTTGAGAGAAAAAAAATTGAAACAAAAAATTTCCAATCCGTTTTTGGACCACCTTAATTTGCAAGCACTTTTCGGTTGAACTTCATCGAGGCTATACATGACTTATACTTGAATTTTGTTGTTGAAATTAAAACCAAGTTTTTAGACTTTCGTTTTGTTAAATATCAATACAAATTGGAATAGATTAGTTATATTTTTGTTTCTGGAAAAAAATTAGAAGGAACCAAAAATGTATTTCTTTAAATTTGCTTGAAAATAGACACATAATTTTTTGGTTCCTCTAAACTAAAGTGACCATATTTGAAATGCTCAAATGCAGGACGCTAACAGCAGGATTAAGGGAGGGAGGGGGGTCAGATTCAATATGTTTACACTAAGAAAGGCTTATGGCATGAAACACATTTATTCAAATGTATATTACTCGCAATGTTGAAATATCAAATTTGATTTAGGTTTATATCATTCATAGAACAATTTTTTCCTTCTAAGTGTTTTAAGCATGAATTTGAAAATTTGTCTCAAAACTGGATATTAAACTCTCGTATAGTAGACATTGGAAATATGTATGCACCAATTATAAGTTTTTGATTTCTCTTTCTTCAGAAAACTTCCTGAGGATGAATAAACTTACCCATTATGCTTATGGTAGTGTACACAATGAAAGAAAGTTGACACGGTGAAGACAAGGAGCAAGGATGTTCCATAAATAGTAGCAGAAACAAATTGTGTCCACGACATAGAACGCTGTAACAACTCCAATGCTGCCACCAATGAAGGTATGATCCAGATTCCATGGGTAATTACGTTTGCCATGTGCTCCACAAATGTAGGCGTGTAAGCTTCGTGCGAACACGCCCTTCGATTCATCCATTTTATCCTAAAAGAAAAGTAAAGTTTGTAACTTTCATTTTTATTAATTAGGACACAAACAAGACAGTTAATAATCGTCAGAGGTAATTTCAATAATAAAAGATCAGAAACCTCCATTTAAATTCTGATGCTTGATCTTGAAGAAATAATAATAGTAAAGAAATTAAACCACCCATGATTCAAATACATTAAACACTGGGGACTGAGAGTCTCTTAAAGATTAAATTAATAAAGATTAGATTGAGTGGAATGATAAAATTTCTATAACAATTAGGCTTTTTTTATTCTAAAATACATTTTTCATCAATTGTAAAGAATTTACAATTTTGATTTCATATCTACAATCTTTCTCTCTTCTTTGTATGCCAAGGACTGGAATGTTGATCCAAAAAATGTAGAGAATCATAATTGCCTTACAAAAATATTTTGACAAATTATTTGGTATAGACTGAAAAAGATAGAATAAATGATTCCGCCGAAAGAGAAATGAAACAATGAAAAACAAGCTAGCCTCTCATTCAATTAGAATCCATTTTTATTGAAGTCAGATTGTTCTTCAGTGCAATTTCCACGTATAATCTACGCTATTAATCTGTACAGTGAACTAAAGACCTCGTTAGAAATCGTATTACAGAGAAAATCCTAAAATTAAACTTTCTGAAAAGCTCAATGATAAAAATAAGTTATTGGAAAATTATAATATTGCTCATGACTCAAAGTACCTTAGTACCACCTTTAATCGGTATGCACTATCAATTTTTAAATTCATCAGTTACCAGCTACATGAATGCATTTATACAATCGGTCGTTTGTGCGTGCTTTTATGTTGAATAAGTGGAAAGGAAATGAAAATTATAGGATGAAGCGCTCGTGATTCTTTAATATCTACAATTCTACTCGACTGTCTGCATGTTTTATACCTAAGAGCAATGCGAGCAAAAAATATGAAATTATTATCAGGAAATAAATATCGAAAATAAATTATTATTATCTTCCATGATGTATTCAATCTAAACAAAACACATAAATTATTGCTTGTAAGCAAATTACTGATATTGCGTAACGACTCAAGCCTGTGACAAGAGGATTATATTATGTAAATATTCGCTTGGCTTTCCTTATATATGTATAAGATAGGAAGCTTCTGAAATCTAGAGAGAAGTTAGAAAGATCAAGATCATACATTGGCTTCTGTTTTATTTAATTCTCTAAGAATTAACTTTACATTTCAGTTATGGAAATTATTCACTTTCCCTTCAGGTGATAAAAATTAGATAGTAAACAGCTAATGTTAGTAATTAGCTGGACAATTTTTGATAAAAATAAATAAATGTTTTCATTTTTAAAACATAGTCTGGTAAAGTCCAATAAACTCAATTAAATCCAAACTTTTGCATTCCCTGTACTTGAGGATTCACTTTTTCGTGACTGATAAGTAACATTTTTTTAATATCTTTCTTTATATCGGTGTTATTTCAAACGAATCAAGTTTGTTTAGGTAAATCAGAGTTGATTATTGGGACATAATTCTGGTGATTTAAAATTCAAAAGAATGATCATAAGTATCAGTCACGAGCAAGAAATAGCGAATAACACTGTCTTGACACGTGCTTGTCTCGATTTGCATCGTGTAACTTTCATAGTCCACGAACCAGTGGTCATTCGATATGAAATACGTACGTGCTTTTGCTAATAGCATTTGTAGATGAATACTATCCACTATCAAATCATTCCAGATACATCCATGAATACGAAGTCACAGTAAAATTTGTTACTCTTCTACATTCAGTGTGTCCTGTCCACATTTATGTGTGTAAAATTTCCCAAAAGCATGCATAGACGTATCTCTTGAAATCATTCAAAGGACGAGGAGAAAACTGTATTTAAACAATTCAATTTTTATTGTCAATTTGCTTAATTTCAATGTTAAAATTCAAAGCTTTTAATAAATAAAATAATTAGACTTAAAAATGACAAAAATAATATTGTAGTGGGTTAAAGCTTCGAATAATATCTTAATCATCTGTAGCCAAATTTAATTTCATTCCTTTAAATTCAAGTATCATCTTATTTTTTTGCCTAAATTTGTTAAGAATTAAATAAAACTTATATTTAAATACATGTAATAAGTAGAATTCATATTGGATTGTAATGAGTGACAGTCAATTATATTGAGGGAAATGGAAATGGGGGTATTTAATTCCTAGCCTAATCTCTAAGAGAAACTTCGGAAACGTTGATTCTGTTGAATGAATTAATTAGTACTCCACGTACAAAAGTTTTCGTCTGTTTTGGGTTTTCTACGAATGTGTTGAGGAAAAGTTTACAAATATTCATTCTAGGCAACAAAAATCACAATTAATTCTAAAAATTTTCGAAAATGAAATTTAAAATCCTGAAATATATATTGGATGAATTTTACTCTATAATTTATAAGATAACTTTAATACCGAGGTATTAGATTTTCAGGCAATAAAATAAATAATTTGTATTATTAGAATCAAGTGAACAGTAAGTAGGCTAAAGTTTCTGAGCCAAATTATCACAATGTCGATTTTTCACCAAATAAGTAAATTTAATTTTTCTTTTTTGCCTGACAATTCTTTTTCTTTGCAAGAATAATTTCTCTGAAACCAAGTAATTGAAACAAATAATAGTTTATTAAATTTACGATATATAGGAAATATCACTTGTTATGAATCTCGAGTAATTTAGAAATTGGATAAACGGTTTTTATGAACATGCACTAGCTATTAAATATTAAATATAACATGACATTAATGAACATGACATTAATTTGTAGAAAACAATCATGCAGTTATGTGAATGTACCTAAAGTTCCGAACGGAAACGTTCATATAAGCGAAGTTAAAAAAATCTAATTTTTGTTGTGCTCAGATTACTTAGGAGAACAAATTATGTCAATAAAATTATATTATAATAGGCTGGGTGAGACATTTCGGTAACACTTGTAAAAGACACTCTTATTATATGCACACCTAAAATGTTAAAATATTACTAAATGGATTTTCAAAAATTATCAGTTAAATAGCGTGAAGCATCTTCTTTCTTTATGTCTCAAATTATAGTTCGGATGATACCGTTTGGAAAACCCCAAAACTATCCTTATAATATCCGAACTCAAAAAGGTTAAAAAAGACGAGTTTCATTTTCTGAAATTGCCAAATAAATAGGGTGAAATATTTTTTTTCTCTCTATGTCCCAAATTATAGGCTAGGTGAGACCTGTAATTCGTGGTAAACAAATAAGATTTTTGACCACTCTTAATTGCCCATTGTCGAGAAGAAATCTAGTAATTTTTCATATTTTAAGTTGTGCTTATAATAAGGATAGTTTGTAGGTGTGTTTCCGAAATGCCTCACCTGGCCTAAAATTCGGGGCATAAAGAGAGAAGATATTTCACGCTATTTAATTGGCAATTTTCGATCATAGAACTGATAATTTCTTAACATTTTAGATGGGCATGTAATCCGGGCATCAAAATTAAAGATTTTGTATGTTTTTGGATTGATAAATATCGAAATTCAAACTTGTGTTTTGCATGTCTGTATAATGAGTGCATTCAGAAAAAAATGCTTTGATTCAAAGAAAAATTCCTTGAATCAAAGAAAGATATTCACTGGCTCTCAGCCAAAGAAATTTTTCTTTGATTCAAAGAAATTTCTTTGGTTCAAAGAAGTGTTTTTTTCCAATGAAAATTGTTCTTTACTTGAAAATGGTTTTCTTCATTTTGAAGTTATTTGTGGTTGAAAGAGCAAAATTATGTTATTCTTTAATTTAAGAAAAATATTTTTCGATGTGCAATTGTAGTTAATCCCCTAAACATTAAAAATTCACTGTTTTTTGACAGAAAATCCTTTTTTGTCCTCCTAAATGATTTAAGCAAAAAACTTCGGAAAAAAGGTTCAGTTTCATTCATATGAACCTTCGAAACTTCAGGTACATGTATCTGAAAGATATTCATAGAATTTTCTTAATTTGCCGATTCTAGAACCTTCAAAATGGTCAAACATATTAATTCTTACTGTTTCATTCGTTGTCCCTGGAGCAGGCTTTTTACAGGCGCTGTGATAAATTGGTGCAGAAAGGATCCATCCATGTTTTAAGTTAATTTAATATAGACCAACAAGAGGTGACTCTTTGATTGGCACACTCAGATTAGAATATAACCATCAAAAGGATTCACCTCAAGAGAGTCAGTCTCATGAAAGTTTCCTGTCCTCATTTCGCCTATACATATTAAAAGAATACATGATTAAAACAATTGCCGAGTACAAGAGTCAATGATAGACTTCTAGGTAACAATGACAATAACCACATTCTGTATTGATTAGCAAATTAATGTCTATTCCGTGACCTATGTCGTCTAACCATTTTTTCAACTAAGTAACATGGGAAGAGTATTCAAATTTCATATTATAAAATTTAAATTAATGACTACGACTCTCAATATTCCCATTCTTATTTAATAAAAAGGAATATTACATTCGCTTTGGAATCTTCCTTCGATACAAACCATTTATATAAGCCGAATCGAGAGCAGAATCGACTCATTTATTAACTTAATAGTATTCACGAAATAGAATATTAGTTTAATTTCCAATATCTGGTACTAGAGATAATTGGTTTACTTTTATTTGTTTGAAATTGGGAAGTTTTGAATATGAAATACTTTTTAATTGAGCTTTTCAATATTTAAAGATATTTGACCAATTTTTCAATTTTGACAACTTCAAATTTACAATGGTTCGATTTGAAATATTGTATTATTACCAGAGCTTCAAAATTGATTCTTGTTTGAATGTAAATTCTTCATGTTTATAATTGCTAACTTTTAAACGTTGTAAATTTTAAATTGTCGAATGTTGAATTTCGTATAGTTCAGTTTTGAAACTTTACAATTTTAAGTTGTTCGGGAGTTCATTTCGAAGTGTTTTAAAACGTTTCTTTGATAGTACTTTAACGTGAATTTGCTCAAATTCTAATGCTTCATTGCAACGATTGTAAAGTTTAATTTAAAAATTTTCAATTTTATATTTAAATTTGATCAGTCGTATCGGCTTTCAAATTCAAATTGTTTAATTTTAAATATTGCATGTTGAAATTGTGCTTGTTTTATTTTTAATGCAAAATGGTTCACATTGAAATTATGAAACTCTGAATGGTTCGAATATCGGATTATTGAAATTTCCATTTTGAAAACTTCCTATACGTTTAAAAATTTTCCTTTATAATTTATCATTTTGCAGTTTTTAAATTTTGAAAAGTTTAAAGCAGATTTAACAAATTTTCAATTTTAGCTGATTTCATTAAAAATCATTTATGTTGAAAGGTTTTTTTTTTATTTAAAATTAAAAATCGTTAAATTTAAAATGGTATGTCATATAATCTGTTCCATTTTAAACGTTCGAATTTTGAAATTGTTCTGATTCAAGTGTTTTAGATTGAAATGTTTAAATATGAAAGGTATAAGGTACATACAATTTTGAATTTTATATCGTACCATTTTTTTAAGTAGACTTTACAAATTCGTGACCCTAAAACCATAAGGTTCTATCTTGAATTTTGAGTGTCACTTGATTTTTTCTTGTGAAGTATAATAGGAAACAAATGAAAATCAAGTGACTTATAAAATTCAAGATAGAACCATGTGATTGAACAGTAACAACGTTGACATTATTTAACTTCGAACACTTTCAAGTTGAATTGTTTAATTCCTGCCGAACCCTGGTATGTTCAAATCAATTCTTACTTTTTCTTTCTATTTTTATATGGTAGACATTCACTGAGGATTAAACATTTTAATAATATATTTTAATTATAATACTATATATTTAAATATGTTCTTGCTGCAAGTAATATTTGCATTTTGAGCTAATGTTCTGTCATAATATGAAATTCCTGAAGGGATGATATATAAAGCTTTAAAGATTCTGAGTTCTCGTTCAATGTCCTCAAAGGGCACAAAAGATTCTATGGCTTGCATTTGTAAAGAACTATTATTTCTTAACTCTCGTATAATATACGATTGCCATGACCAAGGAAGCAAAAAATAAAAAAATGTGGATCAACTAACCATAGTTTATCCTTTCACGGTGCCTCTGATCGTGAATTAAAGTTCGCGAACACCCCAAGGAGTTGCCTGGCAGACACTGTCAGACACTGTCAGACACTGTGGAACTATTCTGAACTACCCAAGCATTCAATCCATGAATGCATGATCCAATCCAATGTAAAGCAAAGCTCGTGGCAAACGTCAAGCCCAGCTGGTCTCTCCCGTCTCTCCGTCAAGTCTCTCCCCTCTTTAAACAGGCTGGCAAACTCAATAATCAATGTTCTTTGGTTACGACACAACAGAAATTAAATTATATTTGTCACAGTCAGTTTAAAGAAAAAATGTAAAAATTATTCATTTAATTATATAGATCGAGCATTAATCTCCGTGATTAGGAGATTCAAATTTCCAATTTTATTGATTCTTCGTTTGAAAAAATGGGAAAAGCAGGGATACCAATTTTTAAATGCCCATCAGTGATTAGGGGCAGGGGTTGAAATATTGACTTTTCTTGACTAGATCCATATCGAATATTGAGTAGAAACTAGAATTTTGGCTCTTTGAAAAACAATACGGCGTATTATTTATGTTTAGAAAACTACCTAATTAAATGCAAGTCATGAGTCAGTAGAAAATTTGCATTCTTATGTCGTGTTTTGTAATTATTATATGGTAATACGTTGTAGAGAAATAAAATTAAATATAATTATGTGAGAACAGGGTTTTTAGATTGAAAATAAATGGGTCAAAGCACACTTTATTTTAATAGATTCAGTTTACAGTTTGATCCCGATTGATTATATATCCACTATAAAGGTAATAATGTATTAATTTAACCAGCTGCATCAATCGCGCATGTAGTTCTTCGATTTGAGGGGAAAAACAATTTTGAATACAAAATAAAAATTTAGAAAATATATTTATTTTTTAAGTTTATTTGTATTTAATTTAATATAAATATTATTTTCCTAAGAATCTTAGAAAAATCCAAAAAGATTTTTGAAGATTTCAGATATGTCAAATCGAAATTTCAACAACAAATTAATCTTAACCCAAAAATTTTAATTGTCAACCAAAAAGGATTTTACTTTTTTGATCAAGATAGTTGAACTCATTCAAAAATATAGAATTTTCAACAAAATAGTTTAATCATGAACTCAAAAAGAGTAACTTTCCACCAGTTGAATTGTCAACCAAACCAAAAAAAAAAATGCTACCAAAAGAGATGAATTTTCAAACTTCTTTTAAACTGACTCGAATTATTCCTAAAATTTTGAAAAATCTTTCAAAATCTACATTTTCATAAATTTTTTCAAAAATTAATTTTGCAAAAAGGTAAACCAGTTTAAATTTTCTCAAGAATTGTAGAAAAAGTTTTTTATTTTCTTGAAACCTTTCAACATTTTTAAAAAGTTTCGAATGTTTTATTCGAAATATGTATTCAAAAATCTACAGTTTGTTTTAAATTTGTTAAATTCTTTTCAAGTTTGAATCTATTTTTGTACCTTTTTAAAACTTCTAAATATCTCTTAAACTGACTTGGATTTTTTCTAAAATTTTGTAATTTTGCAAAGTTGACAAAATTTGCTTTAAAATATTCCACATTCTTAAAAAAAAATGTATTTTCTTGAAAGTTTTTAAAATTCTCGAAAAGCTTCTTTTTTTCAAAATCTTCAAAAATCTACATTTTTGTTTAATTCGTTAAAATTTTTTCAAGAGTGATTCTTTTTCGTCATTTTAGGAAATCATTTTGAATGTTTTATAATCTTTTTTAATTTTTTCTCAATATTCATTTTTAAAAATAAACAATCATAATAAATTTACCCAGAAATCTTAAGAAATTAAAATTGTTTTGAAATATTCTCAAGATTTTAATTATTTTCGAATCTTTTGAAACCTTTTAAAAGCCCTAAATATCTTTAGAAATAATTCATTTTTCTTTAAAATATATATATAAAAAAATGTTCTTAACATCTTCCAGATTCTTTTTCGAGATGTTTTGAAATCTTCAAAACTTAAAATAAATTTAATTTAAATCATCTCTCATTTCCCCAGAAATCGTATTGTCGGTACCGCCATTTTTTAGCGGCACCGGCTACACCGACAGTGTATGGACTTCGTAATTTGAGATATTCTAAGTTTTGTCCATAATTTCATTTTTCTCATCCCTTTGAAAGTGTGAAAAAGTTTACAAATAATTATAGTGTGGTAGGAAAATGATAAGAGCAAAATTAGTTCCCAATAAAAAAATTATTTACAAATAAAATTTTCTCTTTCATCAATAATGTTGAGAAAAATTTGGAAATAAATATTATCATGAAATAGAAGTATTTATTTGGAAATTTTAGTTTGCAAAATTCATAGTGTAGAAAATTCGTAATCTTTATTAATTGATGAAAAACTGAAAACAGCAACTAAAAGTCATATTCGCGCAGTCTCACAGTCAATCAGGTTTTCGACAACAATGTATGCCGAGATATCGTTACATCATTTTCTTAAAAACAGGAGTCTTTCAATATTGATACCTCAAAATATCAGCAAAAATTGAATTATTTATTTTACTAAATTATGGTGCAGAACATAGTGAATTACTGAATTAACAATCATTCCCATTAGTCTTGATTGAGTTAAGAGAACGTTCAGTTTAGTAACCTTGTACTTTGCTACCTGGAGATTGTTACTCAAGTAAAAAGAGGCAACTTTACTCCAAATCGTGAAAGTGCAACCTTGATTCCTTGATGCGTTGCAGTGACGGATTCAGTACCTAATAACTTTGTCAGAACTTTCAATCGAAGGGTTGATTATGTGAAAGTTGTTCTACAATTAAATTCGAAGTCTTAAATTGTAAATTTATTTTTTTTAATTCCGCTTCTTGTATGAATTATACAAAAAGTAAGCCTATAAATTGTGTTTTTGATAGGGTTAATTCAGAAAATAAAAAATAAAATTATACTGTCTTATTGAATTTGGAACTGTTACATTATTATTATAAAGTGTCGAAATTTGACTTAAAATAGATCGATACTGAAGAGTTAGTTAAATAATCGAAATAGTTTAATATTTTGCAACTGCAGTACTGGAGATCAGACTGGAGATAATTACATTTAAATATGAACATAAAAAGATAAAAAGCAAGACAACATAAGCTCAGTGTAACTTTTTGATATAATAAAATTGAGGCCCGTAAGAAAGGAACAATAATTGTTTTATAATGTTAACAAGATCTATATTTTACGCCAATGTGCGCTCGCAATAATTCCTTTTGCAAGGCACAATTGAGTCGTCGAAGTCGAATATACATATATTACATTCGCTAACCCGTTGCCTTAGCGACCGAATGGGGGAACGGAACGGTGTGATGTTTCACAATTCTTGTTCCTCAGTTCAGTCTCGTTTGTCAGCTGTTCGGACTTGAGTTCAATATGGAATAGTGGAGTGGAGTAAATTCGCAGTTATTCAGAAAAAGGCTTCCGAGCGGGATAAACACAAGGAACAAGTCGTGTGCAGTCGTTAGCGTGCGATTTATGCAAAATCTCGCTCGTAACGTGGATGTGTTGACACAAGGACTCAAGTACGGCATATCCGGCCTCATGAACCTCGCAAATCAGACTGCTGATCCTCAGAGTGGTGTTTTCTTTGTCAACTTCAATCAAGATTGCACGTAAGTAAAGGCGCGACCTTCCCCGAAGGCAGCGCTCGATTTTTAATGAATTCGTGATCCTCTCTTTTTGGCGCCTCTTCTTCTGGGTCATTTAACCCTTTATGTCACCCGCGTAAACGGGAAAGTAATTTTTTCTCCACGCATGGCGTCACCCCGTGCTTGCGCGTTTCTTCTCGCGCAACTGGTCTCTTGTGTTTTCATTTTCTGCGTCATCTCTGGCCTCCCTCTTTCACTAATTAATTGCGTATCAAGAACGAACATTAAGCTGTAATCGAAACTAACTCAGTGTTTACCTCGATCAGCTGTGTCACAATGATCGTCGTTCTTGTTTCTTGTCGTTGTCGTTGTCGTTGTCGTTCTCGATTCTCATTCTATCTCCCTCCCCACCTGCGTTTTCTTTATTGTCTTCAGGGACTGGATTTTTTCAACCTCGTATGTGCTCCGTGATATGAAAAATGAACGTGACAGTCTCTCGACTTTGCTTTTGTCACCTTGACTCCAACAGCCAATCAAAATCTGACTTTGTACCAAACTCTAGTCTAGTCGATCAAAACGTTCACGGAATTTCTCGGCAGAACAATTTTTTTTTCGTCAACTCAAATCCACTTCTTCCCATTGTTTATTTATCTTGAAAGAGTTTCGAAGTGAAGTCATGTATTGACTGCTTTGTAGTTCTGCGGGTTCACGGTCTAGATTTGAAGATTTGATTTGAATGCTACAAAAAAGTATTTGTCAAGTTTAGCTACTTTTTTAAGTAAAAGTGGCATGTAAATTTATTGAATTTATTTATCTTTCACTCTCGTTAATTTATTATTATTTTCTGTCAGTTCCTAATATTGCAGTTAACCGCAACAAAAGAATAAATAAAAGATAACGATATGCAGTGCATTTGTAGTTCTATTATGTTACTGTGCTCCCCACCCCTTCTACAAAAGATAAATAAAAGCAAGCGATATGTAGTACATTAGTAGTTTAAGTTCCAGGCTTCTATTTTTATCAATTTTTGTAGATTTGCGTATCGCCTCTAATTTTAAAAGTAAATAAATGTTTGTTATTTCTTTTTCTGGAGACAAGCATTTTTCCCTACACATACGAATTTGTGCGACAAAATCGGTAAAAAATTTAAAAATCGTAAATTTGGATAATCTCTGCAAAACAGACAGTCCCCTTCTCAAAACTTGTTGCTTGCACAATGTTAACGATAACATTTATCTACTCAAAAAAGTGATCTGTTTCAATATGAATTTCCGTTCACAATATACGTTAACCAGAAAATTCTGGTTGAGATTACCAGATATCTAATTAAAACTACCAGAATTTTCTTTTAAGTTGATATTTAACCGATAATCTGGTTATTTTAACCAGAATTTTTGTAAGTGTTGTGAACACAAAGTGCAATCTTGTATGCACATATAATTATGTATCGCTATTATTGAACACTTCTGTCATAAGTTGGCGCTAGTGCACAAACTTCTCGAAAGTTTCTGAAGTTGCTTAATCAGTTGAAAATACTATTACTCTGCGCCATTTTTCCCCCATTTACCATATTTTTTATAAGAGTTTTCATGTTTCTCTTAATGTAACGTATTCTTACTGATTATCTAATAAATATATTTCAAAACACTGCACTGGTAATGCAGATCGTAATCATGATTCTAATTTTCGCTACTTTCCCTTTACATGCCAACAGTTTAATTGAGTTTAATACGTTAAACGCTAGAAATTTCAAACAAGCATCTGCTCTTGATTGCGCTCTTCTGACGAAGGTTTATTACCTTTCGACCAATTTACGACGCTTGCCGCATTACCATGTGCCGAACTACTTGGTTACACTACACTACAAGTTTTCATTTCTGAGTTACTCTCACTATTCATTCCAGGTAGATAGAACCTCAAGTTGTGATTAGGAAAATCGTACTTTTGGAGAATAGGAACTTATATGAAGTACAAATATGTAAAAGAAATATAACCTTTTTTACCTACTAAATTAAAAATAAGGAACTTGTGAGGAGCCTTAATTAGTTGAAATGTACAGCAAGTATAGTCGTTTAGTATCTATTCTAATTAAAATTTTTTATCTTATATTCTTACTAGAAAATTTTGCGCGCTACGTGCGCACTGATTACCCTTGCATTAGGAGAAAAACTTGCTTTATTTTTCAACATTTTGTTCTTGATTTTACAGAAAATATTATATAATTTGAGAACGTTGTGTGTGATTGACAAAAGTTTCCTTATTATAGCGAAAAATGCCACTAAATTCAATATGAATGACACCATTTTTTCATATACTTAAAATTCTTTAAGAATGGCACTTTTTTATTGAAAAAATATGAATCCGCGTGTGTAATAATCTGACACCAAACTTTTATATTTTTTTAGCATTTAGAAACATAAAAAATACATTTTCAAGCTATTTTCGGATGAACTATTCATCAAGGTAGATTTAAATTCGACTATTTGAATTTAATTCGAATTTTCTATAAGGCTTCATTTACTGCGTTTTCTGGACATATTTGTCACATAAATGTATTAAATTATTTTGTTTTTATATCCAAATTTTATTTAAGTTAAAGCGTAAGAAAAATGTGACATTTTTGTTCATAATGAAATTTAGCACAAACGGTTAACTTTTGCTAGATCTACTAAAAATTTGAGCTTCTCTTTACATATTGATCCTGTAATATGACAAATTTCTGTTAACAACTTTACTCTTTAGAGGTTTTCCATATTTTTCAAGATGAATATCTCATGGAACGATAAACGGAAAAATCTGGAATTTACAGGGTATTTAAATCAGTTCTTGCTCGAATCGTCCTGTAAATTTGACTTTGGCCCCAGGATTTTTCTTCTAATGTAACTATTTCATTACATTTTCAAGATTTTCGCTAGTCGTAAATAGCGACTGAAAAATCTTTTGGTTCAAAATTTAACTACTTAGTTTACAGTGGAACTACTTTGTTAAAGATTTATTTTTTGGTTGATGATTCATCATTTTAGTTGAAAAATCTTTTTTTTTTTATTAAAAATTGAAATATTTTTGTAACATTTTTTTAAATTATTTTTTTACTAAAAATTTAACTATTCCACGTTTGGTTGAACTTTTATCTTTTTCAGTTGAAAATTTCTGTATTTTGTTGAAACTTTGTCTTTTGTGGTAGAAAATTAATCTTCTTGTTGATTGATTCACCTTTCTGGTTGAAAATTCATGTATTTTGCTAAAAATTAGTCTTGTTTGCTAGAAAATGAATCTTTTTGGTTCAAAGTTCATTTCTTTGTCTTGAAAATTATTTTGTTCTATTGAAGATAATTTTTTAACTGAAAATTTAACTATATCGTGTTTGTTTGAACGTCAATCTTCTTCAGCTGAAAATTCAACTATTTGTTTGAAAGTTTCCGTATTTTGTTGAAACCTTGTCTTTTGTGAAAGAATATTAATTTTCATAGTGATTAATTCACCTTTTTGGTTGAAAATTCAACTATTAGGTTAAAAATTAAAATATTTGGTTAAAAATTCATGTATTTTGTTAAAAATACTCTTTTTTTCTTGTAGAAAATTAATTTTTTTGATTGAAATTTCATTTCTTTGGTTGAAATTTTTTTTGTATTGAACATTTTTTTAAATAAAAATTTAAGTATTCCATTTTTCGTTGACATTTTTTTAACGTTTAATCTTTTTGATTAAAAATTCATCTAGTGGAAAATTTAACTATTTCGTTGAAAAATTATTTAATTTGGTTAAAAACTTATTTCTCTAACTTAAAATTAAACTATTCTATTTTTGAAAATTCATCTATTTCGTTATTTTGCTTTTTTCCCCCGATAGATTTCATATGTAAACAAGATATTGTACATTTATATCATTAGAACACGAATAATCAGTGAAATATGACTTTATTGAATTAAAGGCGAATAAATCAATTTGACTTTGCATAGAAATTTTATTAACATTTAATTGTAACGTTTTCTTGAAATAGTGAATCGTTTAAAATTTTAACTGCACGTGGCTAGGCATACTGAAATTTGGTGCTTCTAGACTTTTTAAATCAAATCAAAATCCTAAACAAAAGCTGCCTCAACGAGTTACAAAAAATGGTCGAAATTGAGTGTAATCGGAAAACTAGCCTTTTTTTTACTCTAATAAAATGTCATGGACTCCAATTATTTGTATAATCTACTTATGATTGCAGATCTTTAGCAGTAGGTTCGAAGTCTGGATACAAAATATTTTCCCTGAGTTCTGTTGATCAGCTTGGGAAAATATTTGAAAATGGTAAAATACTGCTTCAATATTATTGCAAAAAATATTTTTTTTTTGTCATACAAAATAATGTAGGCTTCTTTATCTACTTTAGACACGGAGGATGTGTTTATCGTCGAAAGGCTGTTCAACAGCAGCCTCATGGCCATGGTTAGCCTATCTTCCCCCCGCAAACTCAAAGTCTGCCACTTTAGGAAAGGAACAGAAATATGCAACTATAGTTATTCCAATACAATTTTGGCTGTGAAACTCAATAGAGCAGTAAGTATTTTACGTAACTCTGATCAAATTGAGTAAATTAAAAGGACATAATTAAATGAAAATTTTATTTTTTTCAAAGAGATTAGTAGTATGTTTGGAAGAATCCTTGTACATCCACAATATCCGAGATATGAAGGTGTTGCACACAATTCGGGATACGCCGCCAAATCTCGCAGGCCTGTGCACGCTTTCTATAAACAGCGACAATTGTTATCTGGCCTATCCTGGATCAAACACTATCGGAGAAGTTCAAATATTTGACGCTACTAATCTTGTAAGTACACGTTTCTAGCACTCTAGATATAGTTGTTATTTTAATGATAGTTTCAGAGTGACTTTGTTCTTAATTTTCTATTGTGTCTTTTTTTTCGTAGCAAGCCAAGACAATGATTCCAGCACATGACAGTCCATTGGCGGCTCTTGCCTTCAGTCCTAATGGAACCAAGGTGGCAACGGCTTCCGAGAAAGGCACTGTCATCAGAGTCTTTAACGTAAGACTATTTTAAAACGTAATACATAATTACGTATCCACCAAACTCTTAAATATATCTAAACCAGTCTTGCGTTTTAAGAAAAGTTGAATTTTGTTTCGTAGAAGTTTTAGAAACATTTTCCAGTAAATTCAGAGGGTATATGTTTGATAATTTTCAGGTAAATGACGGTACAAAGTTATTCGAGTTTCGCAGAGGTGTAAAAAGATGTGTCTCGATAAGCAGCCTTGCTTTCAGCATGGACTCGATGTTCCTCTGCTGTTCCAGCAACACCGAAACCGTACACATTTTCAAGCTCGAGGAACCCAAGGAAGCGTAAGTAAATTATTATCAGGGTTTCTACACGACCTGAAAAAGTCATGGAATTTTTGAAAAATGACTGGATTTTTTAAATTTTCACCTACTTCAAAGTCATAAGAATAATTATTATCTTAGTAAGGTACTACTTACTTCATGGCGATTTTGCGAATTGACACGAATTGATTTTTTTACAAATAAAAGTAATATGATAGTGATTCCAGAATTTATTTAAATTTTATAAAACATTAGTGAAAAATGTTTAGAATTCAATAATAAAATTATTGAAAAGCCCCTGACCAAATCCATTTCAAATCAGGCAGGGTTCTGCACTTGAAATTGCAGAATCTCTCGGGGACGAAATATGTTGTTTTTCAGGGGAAATTAAGCGATACATATTTTTTCGATTTGCAAACAAAAAAAAATTAAAAAGTCATGCATATTTGAATATTGTGCTGTGTTTTTCAAAAAACTCGAATTTTTTTCTTTGCGCATTATGCGTCATTACCAAGTTTAAATTGTAAGGGGTCGCCTGTTAATAAAAGAGGACTTCGCTCAGAAATCTAATATTCTAAGCCTTCAAAATTATAAGTTTAATTTTTTTTATTCTTGTACTAAACGAGATGCCTAATATTTCTGTGATTGTAATTTAATTTGAATTATAATTTTTAATTAAAAAAAAGTTATGTACCGGAATGAAGGAAAAAATGGCAAAAATCGAGGCACAGACTTTAATGATTCTATAATAATATTGGCTTGAATTAAAAAATGGGGAAAAATTCGTTCCTTTTTATGACGGAAGCGTGATACAATAAGCGTTATTTAGATTTTTTTCAAAAGAAGGGCTGGGACCATGGTTGGGGACCACCGTGGTTGGGACGTAGTGCAGTAATAAAGTTCGAGGTGCTTTCATAAAAAAATAAAAGTAAATGGTAATAGAAAATAAGAAAAGAAATTAAGCATTTTGTAGGGGACGCTAATAATTAATAAGATTGTATTGAATAAGACTTTCTATTTAATTTTGATATTATCAGGACTTCAAGTTGGCCGCCAATTTGACAATCACCCTAATACATTCTCGTTATTAAATCTCAAATGAGGATCTCGAGATAAAATTGTATTGTGCAACTAAGTTAAATATAATTGTTAATCTTAGTAAAATCTTTGCAGACCCCATCAGCAGCCAGAAGAGGCTCAGAGTTGGATGGGATATTTAACGAAGGCAGTTTCCGCGTCGGCAAATTACTTACCTTCACAAGTCACTGACGTGTTTAATCAAGGACGTGCCTTCGCGAGTGTCCACCTACCTTTCCAAGGGTTGAAAAACGTTTGTGCCATCACCACGTATGTCTATTTATTATCTAATTTCAGACAATTATTTTCAATATTATTATTGGCTTCATCGCTAATCTATGATCTTGGGCTCATAATTTCACAGGATACAGAAAGTTTTGAGGCTGCTCGTTGCCAGCGCGGATGGCTACTTGTACGTATATAATTTGGATACGAATGAAGGTGGTGACTGCACTCTATTAAAGCAACACAGGTATGCTTATAACTTCTTTTTAATCATGGGTTTTTGGACGGGATAAAACAATTTTCTTTGCTGTTTATTATTTGTTCCTGTAGCGTTACAAATACAGTTTTAAGTTATATATATATAGTTTTCACAACTGATTAATTAAAACGTTTTGAATGGAAATGTTTTGGAGAATTTTGACATGATACTATTGAAAATATAGTATTTTGACATCTTGTATGTGGGGGGGGGGGGTCAATATAAAAAGGTGTTTGGGTCAATGGTGTAGTACTAAAAAAGTGGCTTGGCGGTATATTCATAGAAACGTACCAGAAAGTTCTTGAATTTTACCTGAAACTTATCAGTATTTTTTTTTAATTTACAAGAAATTTATTTAAGGTCCCCGAAATGCAGGGAAACTACTGTCAATTTTTAATATTCAAATAAGCAACCAATTTTTCTAAAATTTGGAATATATGTCGTGCTGAGGTATAAATAAGCTTAAAATAAAACACGACTTTTTAATTTCCTATTTAGTTTGTAATTTGAAACATTTTATGCCCTAATATTTTAATGGTCTTACTGAAAAATCTTTATCATTAGATCTTTGCGTTTTTAACTCAATTTCAATTAAAAGCCGTTTAAGATTGAAAAAATACTGAAATGAGATCAGATGAACAAAAGAAAATACGAAAGGAGTAAATGTTGTTAGACTTACTATAGTACAAAATTGTTCTAATGTGAAATACTGTTATGCAGATTGGACGGGAAACAGGACGAAGTAGATTGCGCCACTATTTCGACAACTGGATCGGGAGAATCTTCCGCAACTGCTGCCACAGCAATTCAAGCTGTTCCAAACACAGGTATTCTGAAGGCATATCAACCAAGGTTGTTTCTTTATAGCAATGAATTCCTAGCTTTATATAATTGGGTCATAGTAGAGCCAGCGGACAAAAGTGAATTTGAATAATATTCATTTAAATAAAATCGGAGATAGCACACGTTCTGTATATTTAGGACCCACCGAATCCATCTGTGATAGTTATATTGGAGATAAAACCAATTTTTTGCACTGATTTTCCATTTCTAAAGCCTTGTAGTTTACCAAAATGAAATAAGTCCTGTTTATAATTCAGAATTTTTTTACCCGAAAAAATTACCAAACCTTTGCAAGTCTTTGTGGTCGGTTACTCCTCAGTTTGGTATAATATATCCGGAATATTACATGGGTATTAATTTCGACCGTGCCTAAGTTCGCCGAAAATCGGTCAGTGTAGAAAAAATATTTTCGGTGTGCCTAGACACTTCGATTAATCTCACTTTATGAAGTACTATCACAGTATTACTATTTTTTAAGACAATAATTTTATCATTTATAATCCATGGAATTCATTGTGATATCCGGAAAGATGTTGTAGACATGCTCAAATAGCCTTTTATAATAACTCTGGAATACTTCAGTTGTTGAGTAATTTTGTTCTGCATGACAGAGTGCATTTGAAGATTAATAATGTGAATTAAAGTTGCCAAACATGTATTCTCAATGTATGCAGAAATCTTGTGATACGTTTTTAGAAGATATTTAACAATTATGTGAGCGCACAGCCGCTCGTGGTTTCAAATTTTGATGATTAATATGCGCGACTATAAAAAGGGTTATAGATTTTTTTTAATGAAGTTTTGCATGGCTATTTTGAACTATCCAGTATGTATGTCAAGTTGAAATGTAGTGTTCAGAAAAGAACAGTTTTGAGTTGATTTGATTTTCAGCTCTTGCATTTTCGTATGCAGAATATTTTTTATACTGATTTTTTTTGTGATAACTATTTTGAATGTATAACCTGTTTTTTTTTGTATTTAATTTCTTGGACTAAGTAGTCAGGAGTCTTGAAGCATTTACTTAAAAGTAAATTTTTACGTTTATATTTATTATGTAACTTTTACTATACACTAGGCTAATTACACGAGTTTATATAGTTACCTAGAAAAATGAGACCGGAACAAGGGGATACTTACAAAATGCAAGCAATTTTTAGTTTACTATCTTTGTTTCCATTTTCTGGTCAATTTTTTATATTGTACAGTTTGAAAAGTCAGTCGCGTGGAATGTTGCAAAACCGTTATTGAAAGAGTGGAATTGTAACGAAAATTGCATTGTTTCAAAATTAGAGAACCATGTCGAATAAAACGATTGAAAACTCATTTGGAGAAGTAGCAAATGGAAATATGGAAATATATAAAATTAAATGAAATTGAAGTGAGTCTTTAAAGAATTATTGCAAATTCATTCCACTCGATTCTTTAATTGTGTTTTCGCTCTAGTATTTGTTTCTTCTCTCTCTTAGTTTGGTATGAATCTGAATGATTATGAACAGACTATTTGATACACTTGTGAATTAGAAATTAGACAAGATCATTTTACCAAAAATAATATGATATCAAACATACTCTTCCACTAAATCATTTACTAAAACTTTTCCAAATTTTACTCAAGTTACAGTTTTTATGAAAATTTGTTTACAGACATTTTGAACAGTGAAAACATCCAAAAAAGGACAATTTTTTTAAATGTCACAAGAATTTCGTGTGAGTATGTGTGTGATGGAATAAAGTTAGAGGTTTAAAGGCCTTTTTTTATTGCTTGTTCTTTTTTGCGCTTTTGTGACTCCCGACAGTAAACTTGCTAAGTGAAATTCTCTTTGGGATTAGGGGGCCCCAATAGTTGACCTCACTTGATGTATTTTTTTCTTTTTATTCGCTGAAGCCTGCATAAATAGCTACGCGGGTGCGTTGCGCGGCCGCTCGCCAGACTCCATGTCAGGTACTGGTATGTCCTCTATTCTCCCCCTTTTTTCGCTCTCATTCTCAAACACTATTCTTATTGGGCATTTTTGTCGTTTTTCTCTTCGCCTCATTAAATAAACGCATTCAATCACTTAATAGGGAGGAGTCATTTTCACACAAATGCATATCTCGCGATACTGGTTCTACTGGTGATTAACACATTAATACTATTAATCAAGATTATCACCCTGTCATAACTATCCAGGCGCATAAAAGCAAAGAAGAAAATAAAATTATGCTTATTCAATTATTAATTAAGTTATTCATACTTTTTGTTTGCTTTACAGGCTTTTGCTTTGTTTTTATGCGTCTCTCTATTAATAAAAATAAGGAATACATATCTTCTGATTGCGATGCTTACAAAAGATTACAATATGTAATGTGACAATTGCACTTATTTTCTGGTAATTCTCCGGAAGCATTAGAGAATTAAAAAATGAATGTCAAAACTTTAATATCAATGGAATTCTTGTTTGCAAGCGCTCGGAATGTAAACGCATTCAATTTTAAACGTTTGAACTTTGAAAAATTCAATATTCTCAATCCTAAAAAATTAAATAATAATTTTATTACACTTTTCCAAAATTTCAAAACATAATTTGAATTTCCGAGTCGTTCTCATCTTGAAATTAGGCAATATAAAGTTCCGAAACATAACAATGTTATATGTAGCCACTTGAAGCATAAAACGGAACAACTTTAAATTCGAATCTCCCTGATGCCGGAAAATCCATTCACAAATTTGATCTCAAATTCTGTAGGATGCCGAGCTGACCGAGTCTGCTATGAAATACACTGACGAACTCAACGGAATCGTTTTCCATACACAGGCCTAATCTTAAAAAAGTTGAATGCCCTCCAGAATTCTGCAGAAATTGAACAGTGTTAAATACCGTACATATTTAACAAGTTGAAAGTTTAAATATATAAAATTAGGAGCGTTCAAAAATTAAGAATCTCATATTCCGAGAGTTCTACTTGAAACAATTTTTGTAGTGGAAATCATAAAATGTAGTAAATTTCAAACTCAAAAGGTGATAATTTAGAATATATTTAAGACTCTGTATATTTTTAAAAATGAATTTCAAATTAAAATCGTAACAACTTGAACGGTTTTAAATAGTCATTAAAAAAGCTCTGATTGCAAATTATTGCAATAACAATACTCGATGTTAGCTAGGAATGCAGAAGTTATGTACCCCTTCAATAAAAGGCTAATAATCACAAAACGCTCATAATAAAGTAATTATGCAGTCTTCGACAGAGTTAATTATTAAACAAATACTGCTTCAAGCTTAGGAAATAATGACAATGAATTGGTTTATCTGACGTGATTTATCAAAGCAGCTACATGATAAGGAGACGTGTAATTAGCCTGTATTTTTGATAAGCTGAGGGAATTCTTTATTCCATGTCTTTACCATTTTTCTACACAAACAAAGATTCACAGAGTTCTGGATTTTGTCGTGGTATTCTGTATCTTTACAAAATGAGTAAATCTTATATAGTGTGACGTTCCGCTAGGGAAGGACTCACTTGGTCGGTATGGAGTTACGTATAGGGGCATACAGCCGGATAAATTTCCAACATTTTCGAGAAAACCGCACCTAAATTTGGCAAGTGCCATAAACGCACATGTTAAAGTTTTTGTTAAAGTATAAATTACCTACGTAGGGTCACTTCTGAAGCGTAAGTACAATGTTGCGAGATACACTATAGATTAAAATATGATTTCCCATCGAAACACCAAAATCGATACTTTTGACCTTTGTTCACAAAAAAGCGAGTATCTCCTAAACTACGTTTGACAAAGTGGGCATTTTTCTTGCGGAACGTCACAAATAGGTTCCATTTAGTATCCGGCTCAAAGTTTCGCCATATTTCGAAATTCAACTAATTTCGAACATGCTGCATGATGTGTAAATAAAATTTTTGAAAGATAATGCTACTTTGTGTTTCATAAAAGCATGACAACTTTTATTGAAAGGCCTTTAAATATTTTCTAAATACTTTCGACGACTAAGTATCCGCATGTGTGTGCAACGTCCATAATAAAATGTTTGCACTTTTCTGCACCCTACTGTGACAACCACGCTACGTGATTACTCGCGAAGTTTCTACTTCTTTAAGGGCAAGTGGTATGCTGTGACGTCCTAAATTGCGGTGATTCTCATATATTTTTGTTCGCCTTCTTATTTTTAAACTAAAGAAGATAATCTGCTGAATTTTTGGGAAATGAAAGAAGATTTATTAGCGCACGTACTTCTGGCCAATTTGAGTTTGCATTTATTTGCAACACTGCAATTTTAATTTTTTTTTTAACTTAGAATGTAATTGGGAACAGTGCTTTAGAACCCTCAATCGTTATGGAACAGGCACTAAAGCCCTGTTCTCATATATAAATTAAAAATTAATAAAATTGCATTATTAAAAAAAAAATGCAAACTTGAATGGGCCAGAACTACGTACTGATATATTTTCTGTCGTTTTCCAAAAGTTTAGAGAGATACTAAAATAAGACGGAGAAAAATGCATGTGAAACACGGTAAATTATGCGACGTAATCAGAATACAATTTACTCTTAATTATTTTGATTTCTTTCTGTTATCTCAGTTTGATTATTTTGTAGAAGTACATAATTTTGTATGATCTCTTATAGTAACAGTGGTACATCTAAATTCGCCTGAACCGTTTTTGAGTATTCCCTAAAAATGTTTTAAAAAATACCAAATTTTTAAAAGAAGATTAATTTGAAGGAACAAATTTTTCAAATTTTTTTCGAAAACTCCAGCTGAAAATTTTTTTTTAAGTCCTAAAGAACACGGATACTAAGTTTTATTCTTTCTTAACAATTGAAGCCAAAATTGAACCATCGTAGGACCTCTACCGCTACTACTATAAAGTACATTAATAATTGTTTTCAAGAGAAGTATTCTTTACAATTTAAATAACGTTGAGTCACTTTCTCGTCTTCATCGTATTTTGAGGATTTTATGAGCCCTTTTAATTTAAATGAAAAGTTAAGTGTTTGAATAAACCTCCGAACTTGAAAGAAATGTAGGGAAATTTTTATTTGAATATGACATACAATTACTATACAGTTACTTTAAGATCAATGAACATACTTGAGGTAGAGGTTAATTAAGAAGAATCCATCTTAACTTCATTTTTTCATTTTACTCTGAAATTTAGATGGATGAGTGCTCCTCGACAAAATAAGAAATATATAAATAAAGGTTTCTTTTAGCCTGATCTGATGAAATAGAATCATATTCATAAAATTCAGTTTCATTTATAGACTTCATTAAATTCACTGCTGAGTTAATTTTTGGTAAGAATTTGACTAGGGATATTTTATAATTTGTCTTAAATTCATTTACAAGCGCGGCATTGCTTCAAAGGCACTCATTAAACCCACAGCATTGTTTTCATAGCAGCCATTGATTCGTTACACTATAAAACATACGTTAATAAATTAAAACACAATACACGCTATAATGGGTATTAAAGATCTGCATTCAGTGTAATATATATATATATAACTTGTTTACGACACACACCTATGTATATTGTGCACCGTGCAAATTTTTTGTCAAGTCGATCAAATTCCTAATGAGCCTGAGATATTATTATAAATTTTTAAGTAATTTTACTGTTTTCTTATTAGGTCTATTGTCTACATTTCTCAAGTTTTCATGGCTGCAATAAAAATCTAACGCGGAATTGTTTGGGATCATGGACAGAGAAAACGATAGTAAATTAGATGCCCTGCTTTTTGGTGGTAATCAAGCATGAAATATTTGGTGGAAAATTAAAATTTTAAACTAATGCAGATAATAGTTCATGGTTTTATTATTATACAATTGCACTCTATTATGTAAACGCAGATTGTACGATATCACTTATCATTAGGGTGGAGTGAAAATGCTGGAATTAATCTGATCATTTCAATCGAGTAAAAAAAGTTGTACATAATTCAACCCAACAAAGTAAAAAAAAATTTTAATCAGTGTTTTGTCTGTTCAGTTTTTTATTTTGAAAATTCACAAAATTTTATCTATCGGCTAAAAATGAAGAAATAACCAAAAATTTATGCAAGTTAGAATTTTTATTTACACTTTTTTAAAATTTATATATGCTGAACTTGATTTTTTTTAGTTTGAGTCGTGAAACATGTCATTATTTTGATGTTACAGAAAAAAGTTTTATTGTGGTTTTTCAAGCTCGAAATTCGTTTAAAATGGGAGAAAATTCACGACTTTTAAACGCTTTTCAAAAATAAAAGTTCAATTAACTAAATTAACAAAAAACACACATTTTTCTCACATTTTCATGAAATTGTAACATGTACAAAAATTGATTTTTTAAATTATTTTTCATTACTAAAAAAATTGTCATAATTTGTTGGCCCATAGGAAAAATTATTCGAATTTTTAAATTAAAAAACAGAACAGGAGACAATAACCGATTTAAAAAATTGGTTTTGCTTCTTTCTGATGCTAAACCACAAATTTTTTGGCTACGTTAAAATGATTTGATTGATTTAAATATTTTCACTTTGTCCTATTTATCGTATAAAGCTTAACATTATCAATAATTTTTATCAATCAAAATTTCAAATATTGGTGGATTTGTTAAACTTTAGAATTTATACTTTGCTTGTTGCGGTGGTAAGGAAATATGCAAAACATATAATTTATATATGTCTTATACAAAACGTGTAAAAGGGATTTTGTAAACAAAATAAGAGGATCTGGGATGGAAATTCAAGGATTGGATGATTTGTTCAATCATGTATTAAATTTTCTTCAATTAATTTATTATTCGAATCAAGTTTAATAAAAATGGTTTCAATAAAGTTGATAATGAATAGTTGAATGAGATGAAATTGAAAGTAAAACTTTAACTTTCTTCGATTAAATATATTATTTTCATTTTATTTGAATTTAAAACATTACGCTTATCATTTTTTTTATAATCGAAAGGTCCTTAAAAACGTATAAAAAAATCGCAAACATGGTTTTCATGAATTTTTGTACATTCCTAACTATTCGCTTAAAGTCTCTTTCCCTCATTTTCATGTGGACCATTTGATTTTAGAATCATTTCAGTACAGCCATCAGAAATATCTCGTGTTGAAAAGAATCTCATAACTGTTTTAGGGACAGGTCGACTTGACATTTGACTTGTCTCGCCAGGATTAATTGAACTACTGATATGTGAATCTAATTTTCTAGAATCAGAGAAGTACCACGAGTGGATAGCAGCAACAGAAAGTCCACCAAAAGGAAGTGGAACCTTTCGCCTAGACGATGACGCTGAATTCCCACCAGTTACACAAAGAACGGAATGAAGCAAAGATATTTTACATATCAGAAGACGAAAAGAGACTCACCAGAGGAAAAGAGACGGGCAGAGCCCGTCAGGATTTAGTCCTACGATTTGCCCCCTCTAAGTACTAGCGAATAGCTAGAGAAACTTGAAAGTTCCAAAAAAAGAAGATCTTTTGCGATGATTTTTAGTTCCTGGGTGCAATCGCTTTGTAAGCCTTTCTAAAGCTGGCAAGTGGCAGCGAGACATGGCATGTTGTGGAAAATGCAAGGAAGAGCATGGAAACAAAAGCAAAGGTTTCCAGTGTTCATCAATTTTTGCGTTAGATTATTTGTAATTTATTAATTTAAATATCATCGGTGCCAATCCGTACATCTATTGGGACTCTAACGACACTGACGCGCTTTCGATGAGCGAGCTATCTGTACATTATGCTTATGTTATGATTATTACCGCCATCATCATTATGGTAGAACACACCGTATTTGTCGTAACTCTAATCTGTGTAATATTGTAACCAAATGAACATGTATTCGAGTTACCGTAGAAATTACTGAATGGAACGTACGATGCGCAAACGCTAGGCCAGTGTCATATATCCACAATGTGTCCTTCGGTTTTATACTAACGAACCTTGTTTGGTATATAGTTTTACTTTTATAAAAAAAGTATAAAGCTCTGATGACAAATGTACATACATACAAATGTTTACGCATTGATGTCAGTACTCGTAAGATTATTATCGACACACACACACACACGTCTTGTATAATTTTGGTTCTCATGATTTAAAGCGTAAGATCGAGGCTTTCTTGAAACTTTCCACTTGAAGGTATTTGATATGATTACCAAAAAGTGGAAGTATGTGATGATAGGATGTACAGATATTTTCAAGCGACTACTCGTTTATCAACATCTCGAAGTAGAGAGTAAACTTTTTGTCTAATAAAATTCACTTTTTCTCAATTTCGACGGCTGTAAGTTTTTTTGTACATTCTTAAAATAATTCATTTAACAATTTTTAACAAAACCAGGGAAAGTCGGTGAATTTTTTTGTTGCCTGCATATTTTATCTTAACCTTCAGGAGAAAACCCATAACAATCACTTTTAAATGTTATTTTGTATCACGTGAAATTATGCAAGTTTTAACAAATTCAGATTGCTGAATTTAAAATTGGATTCGTAACAGTTTCAAAGTATACTCTAAAATTATTGATTCTACGATCGTTTATAATTTTAAAACAGAAGATTAAAATTCAGAGAGCTGAAGGATACAATTTTAACATGTAAGCCTTCCAAATTGATCAATTTTAAAGGTAAAGCCTTAAAAATGAAAGAATTCTACAGCAAGCATTTACAAATTTAATAATTAAAAACTTGAAATTTTTTAGTAGGGGCCAGATTGAAGTATTGTATAACGAATTTTGGAACACCCCCCCCCCCCCC
>JAABKJ010002546.1:0-27821 GCA_011634705.1 Andricus grossulariae | reverse complement strand
AATTGGTTAGAGACTTATTCTTCAGAACAGACGATTTAATAATGTACGTACCGGCCTTCGAACACTTCTTCATAGGTCAGGCCCAGTCAGTAAATAACAAAGTTGACACCGCTCGGTAAACAACGAAGGAGTAAGAAAGACAGATGAAAGGTGGAACCCTCAGCGACGTGTAGCAGGGAAAGTCCTACAGAGCCATCTAACGAGTCGCGTTTGCCTATACTAGTGACCACAGCCTGTCTCGAGTGGACTACGGGAAACTCATCCGGACTATCCTTCCGAGCAAGCTGCAAGGCTTTCATGCTTAGAAAGGATATAGGTCCGTTGTTTTTACATTTCAGGGTACGCCGATCAGGCTCCTGAGTCCTTTTTTGATTTCTTCTACTTGGGCACGCCATACCGGCTCCAAGACTATTCCTTTGTTTTTTTATAATATTGTTCATTGTTTACTAACACTGGGTACGCCATTCCAGGCTCCAGATAATATTTTCAGGCATTTTCTCTGGGTGCGCTGAATCAGGCTCCAGACATTCCTTGTTATTTATTTCTCCTGGGTACGCTATCTTAGGCTCCAGACGTTTGATTCTGTTGTTGTTATCCGGGCACGCTGAAACAGGATCCGGAGACAGATTACCTCTTTTTTCCAGAATACGAAACGGCCTACACTCTACGAGGTGCCGCCAAGGTATTCCAAGTGCACAATTTTCGGGAAACTAGGCAACGACGAAAATTGTGGAATCAGTGACCGCAGCGTTACTGCTTGTTAATAGTAGGATAAGGATCCTCTAGATTTAGAGTCTACGCGGGATAACGAAGATCGTGCAACCTCGGTATTAAAACGCTCTCTAGGTAGTGTGACCGTGATTCAACAGGCCTATTCATGCGTGACATGTCAGCCTATGAACTGGATGAGACTGATAGTCCATAAGAAATCCTCATTATGGTATATTACAAGACTAGGATTATTCATGCGTGATAGTACATATTGTGAAGTTAAATGAGGCTGATAGTCTATAAGGAATTCACGTCATGATATTTCACAAGACTAGGATCATCCACGCGTGATATTACTTCTTATGAGCCAGCATGAGACTGAGTAGATTGTAACTACGACTATTGATAGTTTTTTAAAACCGACGTTGTAAAAGTGATTTTTAAACTGAATAAAATCAATTTATGTTTAAGTTGTGGGTGTTTCAATTCATCTTTTCCTTTCTGGGTCTAAATTAATTTTACCAGGGCTTACGACTAGGTTATAAATAAAACATAGTTAAAAACGAACTCTCTCAAATTAACGACAGGGAAACACTTCAGAATTCCAAAAGCTATTGTTTTTAGAAATTTCGAACCAAGGAAACGACCCGTTTTGTGTAAAAGAAGCGACTGGATAATTCAACACGTCAAAGCACCTGCCGATTCATCGCATCTTATTCAGCAGTTTCTGGTGAAATAAGGCGTTACAACTTCGGCAACCCTCTATGAAGGTTGGACCATGCTTCCTATAGATTCTGATTGTTTCCCAAATTGAATCTGTATTACATAAAATTATTGTGGATTACTCCGCCTAAACTGGACTAACGCAAATTTTCATCCGAATTGTTAAATTTTCAATAAAATAGCTAAATTTTCAACGAAGTACTTGAATTTTCAACTAAGAAGTGGAAGTGGTCATGGTGGATGTGGTTGTGGAGGTGTTGTTGGTGGTGGTAGAAATTACTAATTCCACCATCATCTACTATTATGGAAATTTTTAAAATTTTTTATTAGATGAAATTTCTGTCAATAGGTGGTATCACAGAAAACTCATTATAGAAACATGGCTGACATTTCTACCAATAGATGAAGTTACAACTCGGTCGCTAAAACAGGAATGTCAGTAAATTTTGTAGCTGATATCTCTGTCAATAGGCGGTGCTACTGGTGAAGGAATCTGCATTGCCGACTGTTGGTAACTTGGCATGGAATATAATCTTGCTCGGTCGGTAAGTGGTGTAGAAATCTGCATTGTCGACGGGAGGTGACCTAGCATGTAACAGAACCATGCACGGTCGGTAAGTGACCCATACCCGTATTGCTCTACATCTGCTCGGTAATTCATCTGGAACAGTTTCAGTTGTTTTACCGAAAAGTTATTCATCATTCACCGCTTTTTTCTCACATTCGTCATTTCGGAACAAGGGCGACTTCAGAAATTTTGTTGGAGTCGACCATTGTTAATTCTCTTCAACGAATGCATGTAAAAAAGTGTGGCGGGCTCCCCTAGTGATTTAAAATGATTTTCTTATTTGAATATAATGAGGCGATCAATTCTACTTCATTTATATTTTTCCATTATAGTGTTCAAATTCATTAAAAAAAACCTGAAAGCACGTGCATATTGGGCACCGTGCATAAATTGCGTATTTTTTTGGGTGGGGGGGGGGGCAATGCTTTTTCTGTGCTGTCTCATATGGGGTACAATTTTTGTTAAAAATTCATCTTTTTAGATAGAAAATTGAATCATTTGTTTAAAAAAGAAAGAACTTTTTGCTGAAAATTTATATTTTTGCCTTGGAAATTCAACAATTTGGCAGAAAATTCAAATATTTGATCTAAAATTAACTTTTTGTTGTCGAAAATTTATATTTCCAATTGAAAAAATTCAACAGTTTAGTTAAAAATTCGTCTTTTTGGGTAAATAATTAATATTGCTGGTTGAAAATTCAACAGTTTGGTTAAAAATGTATGCATATTGTTGAAAATTCTGTCGTTTTTTTTTCTCTGGTAGGAAATTAAATATTTCAGTTGAAACTGCAACTTTTTGGTTGAAAATTAATCTGTCTTGGTTGAGGATTTAACTATTTTGTTGAACACTCGCCTTTTTTGGAAAGTATTTGGAAAGTGAAACTACTTTCTTGGAAATTCATTTCTTACTTCAAAGATTAATAATTTCAGTAGAAAGTTCATCTCTTACGTTGAAAATTGAACTTTTTGTTGAAATTTCATATTTTCGGGTTGAAAAATCAACCTTTTTGTATAATAGAAAATTGGCCTTTCTTCTTAGAAATTCAAAAATTAGGTGGAAACTTTAACTATGTAGTAGAAAATTTAGCTGCTTTGTAGAAGATTTTTTTTTTATTAAGAATCGTTTGTTCAAGTGGAAATTTAACTATTCCATTTTTGTTAAAATTTATTGTTTTAGTTTAGAAATTTAACTACTTGTTTCAAAATTTCTCTAGTTTCTTGAAAATTCTTTTTTTTTTGTAGAAAACTAATCTTCTGTGTTGAGAATTCAACTTTCTTGTTAAAAATTTATGTATTTTGTTCTTTCTTTGGGCTGGAAACTAATTTTTTCAACTTAAAATATAACTATTTGATCGACATAGGTAAAAATTTATCGTTTAGGTTAAAAAAATCAATTTTTCGGTTAAAAGTTAATGTAATTTGTTAAAAATTCTTCTCTTTTGGTAGAAAATTAATTTTCTTTGTTGAAAAATTGTCTTTTTGGTTGTAAATATAATTATTTGATTTAAAATTCTACTGTTTCGTAAAAAGCTCGTCTTTTTATCTTCAAAAATTCGATTGTTTGATTAAAAATTTATGTATTTTGTTGAGAATTATTCTTTTATACCAGAACATTAAACTTCTTGGTGGAAAATTTATAATTTTTTAAATTAGAAATTCTACAAGTCTTTCTTTGTTGGGGATTCATGTTTTTTTTTAATTTCTCCTTTTTTGGTGCAATTCAACTGTTTCTGATTTAAAATAAAAATCTTCCCTTGGTTAAAATATCAGATTGAAATATTTTGTTTTTGTGGCTATTTCATTTTCTATGGTTGAAAATTCGCAACAACTTGTTTGAAAATTGAACTACTTGCTTAATTAATAAGAAGCAGTAAGATTTGACCAAACTGTCCTCTTCCAAATCGTCTTACGCTATTTTTTGAATGGCTCATAAATGAATTGACAAACAAATTTATTCAGTAAAAATGGCGTTAGATAGTGGATTTGGGGGTCCAAAACTCACAGACCCTAACAAAAGTGGGTACGTGGCCTAAGATTTCAGAAAAAATAAGGTTTGATAATTAAGGAGCTCAAATTTTTCAAGAGAAGTAAGAGCACTCAATTACTTTATGTAACTGATATATACAAGTTTTCAAATTTGAAATCTGGTGGCTCAAATCTCGACAGGGGGGGACGTTCCAACCCCCCCCCCATCTATAGAGTTTTTCCTGTACTCAAAATGAGAAAGAGTGGGTCTTTTTTGTCGAATTGAATTATTTCAGTACGAGTTGTAGGCGAGCAAGCACGAGATGAAGGCGAGCTAGCACGAGACGAAGGAGAGTGAGCACGAGATAAAGGAGAGCGAGCACGAGATGAAGGCGAGTCAGTTCGAAATGACGGCCAGCATGCGCAGGATAAAGGCGAGCGAGCACGAGATGAAGGCGCACGAGATTAAGGTGAGCGAGCACGAGATTAAGCAAGCGTGCAGAAGATGAAGGCGAGCGAGCACGAGATGACAGCAAGCGTGCACGAGATGAAGGCGAGCCAGTTCAAGATGACGGCGAGCATGCGCGAGATAAAGGCGAGCGAGCAAAAGCTGAAGGCGTACGAGATTAAGGTGAACGAGCACGAGATTAAGCAAGCGTGCTCGAGATGAAAGCGAGCGTGTACGAGATAAAGGCGAGCGAACACGAGATGAAGACTAACCAGTTCGAGATGACGGCGAGCGGGCGTGAGATCAAGGCGAGCGAGCACGAGATGAAGGCGCACGAGATTGCGGTGAGCGAGCACGAGATTGGGCAAGCGTGCACGAGATGAAGGCAGGCGAGCACGAGATGAAGGCGAGCGAGCCGGAGATGAAAGCAAGTGTGCACGAGATGACGATGAGCGTACACGAGATGAAGGCGCACGAGATTAAAGTGAGCGAGCACGAGATTAAGCAAGTGAGCACGAGATGAAGGCGAGCCAGTTCGGTATGAAGGCGGGCGTGCGCAAGATGAAGGCGAGCGAGCACGAGATAAGGGCAAGTCAGTTCGATTTGATGGCGAGCGTACGCGAGATAAAGGCGCACGAGAATAAGCAAGCGTGCGCGAGATGAAGGCAAGCCAGTTCGATATGACAGCGAGGAAGCGCGAGATAAAGGCGAGCGAGCACGAGATGAAGGCGAGCGAGCACGAGATGAAAGCAAGTGTGCACGAGATGACGGTGAGCGTACACGAGATGAAGGCGCACGAGATTAAAGTGAGCGAGCACGAGATTAAGCAAGCGAGCACGAGATGAAGGCGAGCCAGTTCGGTATGAAGGCGAGCGTGCGCAAGATAAAGGCGAGCGAGCACGAGATGAAGGCGAGCGAGTGGGAGATAAAGGCGCACGAGATTAAGGTGAGCGAGCACGAGATTAATCAAGCGTGCACGAGATGAAGGCGAGCCAGTTCGAGATGATGGCGAGCGTGCGCGAGATAAAGGCAAGCGAGCACGAGATGAAGGCGAGCGAGCAGGAGATGAAAGCAAGTGTGCACGAGATGATGGTGCGCGTCTACGAGATGAAGGCGCACGAGATTAAAGTGATCGAGCACGAGATTAGGCAAGCGAGCACGAGGTGAAGGCGAGCCAGTTCGGTATGAAGGCCTGCGAGCGCAAGATAAAGGCGAGCGAGCACGAGTAGAGGGCGAGCCAGTTCGATATGTCGGCGAGCGTGTGCGAGACAAGGGCGCACGAGATTAAGGTGAGCGAGCACGAGATTAAGCAAGCGTGCACGAGATGAAGGCAAGCCAGTTCGATATGACGGCGAGCATGCGCGAGATAAAGGCTAGCAAGCACGAGTTGAAGGCGAGCGAGCACGAGATGAAAGCAAGTGTGCACGTGATGACGGCGAGCGTGCAAAAGATGAAGGCGCACGAGATTAAGGTGAGCGAGCACGGGATTAAGCAAGCGTGCACTAGACGAAGGCTAGCGAGCACGATATGAAGGCGAGCCAGTTCGAGATGACGGCGAGCGTGCGCGAGATAAAGGCGAACGAGGACGAGATAAAGGCGCACGAGATTAAGGTGAGCGAGTACGAGATTAGGCGAGCGTGCACGAGACGAAGGCGAGCGAGCACGAGATGAAAGCAAGCGTGCGCGATATGAAGGCGAGCCAGTTCGAGATGATGGCGAGCGTGCGTGAGATAAAGACGAGCGAGCACGAGATGAAGGCGAGCGAGCACGAGATGAAAGCAAGCGTACACGAGATGAAGGCGAGCGATTTCGAGATAAAGGCGCACGAGATAAAGGCGCACGAGTTTAAGTTGAGCGAGTACAAGATTAAGAAAGCGTGCACGAGATGCAGGCGAGCGAGCACGAGATGAAGGCGAGCCAGTTCGATATGAAGGCGATCGAGTACGAGATGAAAGCGAGCGAGCTCGAGATGAAAGCGAGCGAGCACGAGATGAAGGCGCACGAGATTAAGGTGAGCGAGCATGAGATTAAGGCGAGCCAGTTCGAGATGACGGCGAGCCTGCGCGAGATAAAGGCGAGCAAGCACGAGATAAAGGCGAGCAAGCACGAAATGAAGGCGCACGAGATGAAGGTGAGCGAGCACCAGATGAAGGCGCACGAGATTAAAGTGGCCGAGCACGAGATTAAGTAAGCGTGCACGAGATGAAAGAAAGCGTGCACGAGATGAAGGCGAGCCAATTCGAGATGACGGCGAGCCTGCGCAAGATAAAGGCGAGCGAGCACGAAATGAAGGCGCACGAGATTAAGGTGAGCGAGCACCAGATGAAGGCGAGCGAGCACGAGATAAAGGCGAGCGAGCACGAGATGAAGGCAAGCAAGCATGAGATAGAAGCAATTGTGCACGAGATGACGGTGAGCGTGCACGAAATAAAGGCGCACGAGATTAAGGTGAGCGAGCACCAGATGAAGGCGAGCAAGCACGAGATGAAAGGTGAAGGCGAGTGCGTCCGCACGAGCCGGGGACAAGTGTTTGACTCATCTAAATTCTATTTTGATAGTTTCCCATGTGGAACATTATTTTTTCGGCTTAAGGTTGTTTAGTATGACGTAAATTCACAAGATGTATACAATATGCATGACCTGCAGGAGAACGTGCTGGGAGTGAACCGCTGCACCTTATGAATTTCCATCATGCACATAATCAAGAATTGTTTATTGACTCTGTTTTCCTACCCAACTTCGTATCGAGTAAATAATTACTGGACTGGCACACATAACATTCCGCATGCGATTTACATAGTTATTCTAATTACAAGCTTCAGCTGATTAATAACGTAGTTAGGAAATACAAGATATCATTTACTGAAATTTCTGAAGATAATTAAATTAGGCGAAACATGATAAGCTACAAGATGTAGAGGAGCGCGATCAAAAAATGCATCAATGAATGATTTAAAAATTATTATTTGTTGAAACCATTTCTTTTCGCCGTGAAATCATAAAAGTTGATTATTCTTCCGGATAAATGATAAATTTGGTGAGTTTTAATAATATTTGGTTTTCAAGATATTTTGAAATTATTTAAACAATTTCAATTTGTTTAAACTACTTTTTCTTTGTAAATCCTGATAGATTACTACTTTCTGGAGTCAATAACGCAGTTAATGAATGCTAAAACTATTGTTTTGTAATAAAGAAAGTAAACACTCATTCAAACCATTTTCATTGTTTAAACAATGTTTTTTCCCTGTAAATCTCAAAAAGTTACTATTTTATGGAGTTAATGATGCAGTTAATAATTTTTAAGAGTGATATTTATTGTGCCGGTTATAATTCAGTATTTACTTATTTTAGTACTTATCCCTTAATTGTTTAAACAATAATCATTTTTTCGAACTAGAATTATCTACGTCTTTCTACACCAAAATAAATCCATTTTTTGTATGATATTCAGAGGTGGCGTAAGCCCCATGAAATTTAACACGTATTTCCCATGAGAAAAAAATGTGTTTTTGTAAATTCTATTCAGAATCCTCAATATTAACTAAATCGAGTTGAAAATTGACATTTTTCTTCACAATTAGCCATAGAAGACGAATAAAATATTACTTTTCAAATATCACCCCCATATGTCTGTTTTATATGGTCCAAAAAAAAACCCTTATAAATGAAAAAATTTGATTTGCGATATTTTTGCGCTAATTATGATTTTTCTGCTTTTTTTTCAATGCAAATTGTTTCTGATACACAAAACACTACTTTATACTGGTAATTAGATGTTTACATAAATTGTTTACACAATTTATTTTTTTTTGAAAGCAATTTTCTCTTAGAATGGATATAGAAAGTCGCGGTTTTTAAAAAAATTTCACTTTTTGTCTAATTTTTAATCAGAAAGGTTCAATTATATTGAAACAACAACTTATAATTATTGTTAATAATATTCTCTTTGCTTAATGGTAGAAAGTTGCGGTTTTTTCTGAAATTTTTAACTTTTTGTCTATTTTTCACTTAGAGTAAGTTAATAATTATTTAATTTGAAGCAAAAATAATTGTTTAAACAAATTATTACTGTTAATAACTATCATCATCTATATTAATGCCAGATAGTTGCGGGTTTTTTCTGAAATTTTTAACTTTTTGCCATCTTTTCACTGAGTGAGGTAATAATTAATGCAAGTTGATACAAATAGTTGTTTGAACAATTTATTATTGTTTATAACCATTTTCTCACAGATAAGTGCTAGAAAGTTTCGGTTTCTTCTGAAATGTTTACTTTCGCTTTGACTTTTTAGTTATGAATAAATGATAAATGAAAATTAGAGAGAAACATATTTTGAACAATCTCTTTCTTTTTCCTAACTATATGTTGCCGAAGGGGGCTGATATCAAAATATGTTTATTTCTAAATTTTTCTTGCACGCTTTGCAATAAACTTCTTGTTGTAATTCGGGACAAAACTTTTTCAAGTAATTTACACAACTAGTTTTCCCACCTACTCCTAATTATTATATTCTTTGATTTTTTCTCTTGTGCAAGATAGCGTTTTTGTTTCAATTAATTTTTTTAAACATTGGGAAAAGAGCAAACATAATTCACTTAAAAAAGTAAAATTCTATTTAAAAATGAGTCTTGTTAAGTTTCACTTATTATTTGTTCATAACTAAAAATTCAAAGAAAAACTAAAGATTTTAGAAAAAAAGCAACTTTCTAGCATTACTGTAAGAGAGGATAGTTATAAAAAAACGATTGTTTAAATAAGCATGTTTCTTAAATTGCATTCATTATTACCTTGCTAAGTGAAAAGTGGACAAGAAGTTTAAGTATTCAGAAAAAACCGCAAATGTTTAGCACTTATCTGCAAGAAGATATTTGTAAATAATTATAAATTATTCAAACAATCATTTTTGTTAGCTCGCATTATTTAGTACTTGACTAAGTGAAAAGTGGGTTAATTATCATCTCACCCTATGTGAAAAGTAAACAAATAGTTGTAAATTTCAGAAAAAACCGCAACTTTCTAGCATTATTCAAATTAAATATTATTACTAATAATAATAATAAGTTCAAACAAATAATTTTGTTAAGAAAAAACTGCAATTTTCTGGCATAATTCTAAAAGAATATTATAAAAAATAATGATACATTTTTTAAACAACTATTTTAGTTAACATTAATTAATCACTCTCTAATTGAGAATTGGTCAAAAAATGGAAAATTTTTGAAAAAACCGCGACTTTCTATCTCCATTTTAAGAGAAAATTGCTAAAAACAATAATTAATTGTTCGAACAGTTTGTTTAACCATCTAATTATCAGTATAAAGTAGTATTTTATGTATCAGAAACAATTCTCATTTAAAAAAAAGGCAAAGAAACCTAATTAGCGCCAAGAATTCGCAAAATCCAATTTTTCACTCATGGGCTTTTTTTGGGACACTATAAAACAGATTTACGGGGGTAATATTTGAAAAGTAATATTTTATTCGTATTGTATGGTCAATAGTGAAGCGAAATGTTGAGTTTCAACTCGATTCAGTTAATATTGAGGATACTGAATAAAATTTACAAAAACGTATTTTTTTCTTATGGGAAATACGTGTTAAACTTTATAAGGCTTGCGCCACCGCTAAATATCATTTCAAAAAAATATATATTTATTTTTGTGTGGATTCGAACGAATTCTCAGTCGTTTTTCATAAAAAATAAAAAAAAATGTGTTCGGACTACCCTAGCCGACATCCCTTTCGGGATGAAAGATGCCTTTCGGGTGGAATTAAACATTCAATTCGTTTTACGGAATCTGAGGTTTCAACTGTATATTTAGTTATTGAATTTGTGGAAAGTGATTCAACAGGAAACTCTATTTATCGAATGGGTTGAACTAATTAATTGCTATTCGCAGATACACTGCAGTATTATGCAATACAAATTTCAGGTTAATATCTTCGACCTGGTTTCCGTGTTCCAGTGCTGGTTCCGAGTGCCGGGAATGATTTCCAACCAAAAGAGAGGAGGAGGACTTCGAAGATGACAAGGCAGCTGCAGCGGGACGCAAGTAATGCATACTAGGTACATGGCGTAAAGTTTAATCCAATGAATTAATTATAAACTACGCTCGACATCTCGCACCCAGCTCCAGCAATTACCATGAATATGAACTACGCCCTTTCCTACTCTCTCGAGACGGTTCACTTTCCTGACGATAATATCGGTAATTTCATTTAGGAACGTGCGCTTACCTGCGCTACCTAGTCATGTGCGTATGTGTGACCTAACTCCGGATAGACGCACACACTTCCGGTCGATGTATGAACGAGTTGGAAATTTGACGTTGCTGAACATAAACTTCGACAAGACTCGTTTAAAACTGTCAGGAACTTTCACAAAATAAATAAAAACCCACATAATGCATCCTTCAAAGTGGTTTCAAGAAATTTTCATGCTTTTAGAAATGAGGTGTTGATGACCTCAAATGTATCTCATAAGGATGTGTCGAGTCCTTCCAAAAAACTGTGGCTGTTGGAGAAGGGGATGATCTAGCACCAAACAGTTCCAACTGATATTTTCTTTTTAAGGGGTAATAAATTTTCTTTTAGTTTCCCATCGAAAAAATTGGTGGCTCCTGAAAATAGCCAGTCGATCCTGGGTCAGGCTGCACCTGTGGATTGTGGAGACTCATGGTCTAGTCATCCCCAATTTTTGAGGCTAGCCGAGCTTATCAAAAATATTTGACTAGTCATCCCGAATTGCGGGACGAACATACACTTCCATCTCCTAATCCTTGTACATTTTACTAGCCCTCTCAGCCTCCTATCCGCTACAACAAACTCGATCATACTTTGGCTTTCACATCAGCACCAAGTATACATGTGGATCATTGTACACCTAACCCAATTATTTGAAATAGAGAAGCCCTTTCCTAAACATAATTCCCTGAACTTATTCCTGACCATAGTACGATTAAATTTTTGATCTCAACCATTCAAATCTGCGAGTAGAATGATTCATTTTCAGGATCGTAAATTTTTAGAATATCATTTAACCAGTTTCACAAGACATCTTTTACTTCGCTTGTTTCACCGTCAACTAACCCACAATAATCTGGAAGACACAAATTCAGGCTATTCAAAATGCTTTTTTGCTCTCTCATTCATAATAATTAGACCGACTCTTTAGCCACCATGTGATTCATTACCCCCTCCTGACTATAGTTCGAGTACATTTTCAACCTCAACCATTTAAATCTGCGAGGAGAATGATTTTTTTTTCAGAACCGTAAGTTCTTAGAATACCATTTGAGGGTGGGGGGGGGTATTGTTAATTAAGTTAAAAAAGAGCCTTTTTCAATAATCTAAAAACATACAGGTTATGTATTTTGAATTAGCTAATTACAGTATTGTAGTAGATCATTAGAAAACATTTAGTGAATTTTGCAGTGAAAAATATCGAAAACTAAGCCGTTGGCAGCCAATCTCCAGAGACGTCTCGAAAAAAAGATGTTTTGCGGGGGAGGTCTGTTCTCGGCACTCGGTTATCTGAAATTAAAAAATCTAATTATTTTTTTTATTTTATTAGTTTCCCCAAGTAACCCTGTCGAGTTTTTTTTCTACTGATTTTTCAAGTTTTTGTAACACTAGAAAGCGAAAAACGCGATTTTTGCTTAAAAAATCGGTCAAATTGTTCTTGTAAAATGAAAAATAACACTAGATCTCAAAAAAGCTCGACAGAGTTACCTCATGAATTATACAGAGAAGTATTGTACAAATTTTGGATAGGATCGGTACAGTGGATTTGAAATGACAGCCTCCACCGGCTTTGAAAACGTGAAGCGTGGGGAAATCGTTTTAAAGTTGTAAACAGTAAAAAATCAGAATTATTCTCTTTTTCTCTCTGTATACTTATACAGAATCGTCGATGCCTTTTTCTTTCTTCTCTGCTAGCTCTTCTCAATATTTTCACTCACGAACGTATAACACGTTGAAACTTTAACGAAAATCAGACCAAATAGTCGAAAACTGACACAAAACAAGCTAACATACGTACAGAACTGCTCCGTAGAACGAGTCGTTCTCGACTGATCTTTAGTACACTGAATCTTCCTTAGTTTTTCTCAAAATGCTCTACAAATTTAGTACAAATTTCTTTGGATGCTTTACATTCATAAAATGAAATTAAAAAATGAAAAAAGAAGTTTAAAACAGTATCCCCCCCCCCCAACCAGTTTCAGAAGATATCATTTACGTCGCTACTTTCACCGTCAAATACCCTACAATAATCTAGGCGATACACATTTAGGCTTTTCAAAATGTTGGTTTGCTCTCTCATTCATAGTAATTAGACCGACTCTTTAGCTACCATGTGATTCATTTCCTACTCCTGACCATAGTTCGAGTAAATTTTCGATCACACTTATCTTATATCCCTTTTTGTTTCTTCAGGTACAATTTGAAATCAGTTTGAAAATACTTGCACACTTTTCACTTATAGAATACAGCAAATTCATGCCGGGATAATTTTGAAAAATCCAGTCTTTATCACTCATTTCACATAGAACACCTGGTGCCATGTGGGTACATTCGCATTGCACACCAAATCAACCATTCAAATCTCGTAGTATAATGATTCTTTTTCCATAATCGTAAGTTCTTAGAATATCATGTATCCCGTTTCAGAAGACATCTTTACTTCGCTACTTTCACCGATACCTAGCCTACAATAATCTGAGAGACACACATTCAGGATTTTTGAAATGCTGTTTCAATCTCTAATTCATAATAATCAAATCGACTCTTCAGCTATCATGTGATTCATTACCCACTCCTGACTATAGTTGGAGTAAATTTTCGGTCTCACTCATGTATCATCCCTGTTTGTTTCTTCAGTTGCAATTTAAAATCAGTTTAAAAATACTTTCACACTTTTCACTTATCGAATACAAAAAATTCATGATGAAATAATTTTAAAAAATTCAGTATTTGTCATTCATTTTATATGGAACCCCTGGTGTCCTGTGAGCACATTCGCATTGCACATCAAATGAACTATTCAAATCTCGTAGTATAATGATTCTTTTTCGATAATCGTAAGTTCTTTGAATATTATGTATCCAGTTTCAGAAGACCTCTTTACTTCGCTACTTTCACCGTCATCTAGACTACAATAATCTGGGAGACATACATTCAGGATTTTCAAAATGCTGTTTTGCTCTCTTATTCATAATAATCAAACCGACTCTTTAGATATCATGTGATTCCCACTCCTGACCATAGTTCGAGTAAATTTTCGATCTCACTTATGTCACTTCCCTTTTTATTTTATCAGGTGCAATTTAGAATCAGTTTGAAAATACTTGCACACCTTTCACTTATCGAATACAACAAATTCATCAAAATGCTGTTTTGCTCTCTGATTCATAATAATCAAACTGACTTTAGCTATCATGTGATACATTACCCACTCGGGACCATAGTTCGAATAAATTTTCTATCTCACTTATGTCGCATCCCCTTTTCTTTGTTGAGGTACAAGTAAAATATCTAGCTTCCTTACCAGTAGTGTAGTGCTGAAAAAAACGTGGCCTGGCACTACTTTCCATATACTACGTTACCAGTTTGAGAGGGGTGGGGGATACAAGCTAAGGTTGGTAGCAACCCACTTATTGGGGTGATATAAGTGGAAATAACGTTACGAACTTAAATAACACTTAGAATTTAAGGCCAATATGAAAACCCAACTATATTTTTGGGCAAAAGATCATTTTTCTATTGCAGGTGCTACTATTATATTTTTGAAGCGGTATTCATCTCTTTGGTTAACAATTTCATTATTTTTATGAAAATTCGTTTCATGTTTGGTCAAAAATAAATTTTTTGAACTAACAATTAAAATATTCCATTCATGATGAAGACTTTATATTTTTTATATAAAAATTTAATTATTTGGTTAAAAATTTGTGTAATTTCTTTTAAAAAATTGTCTTTCTTGGTAGAAATTAAACTTATCGCTTGAAAATGTATTTTTTTCGGTTAAAAATGCAATCGTTTGTTTGAAATATGAACTGTTACATGATTCATTGAGAATTCATCCTATTGTTAAAAAAATCGATTATTTCACTTGAAGTTGATCCTCTTTCTTTTGAATGATCTTTTATGTGAAAACTTCTGTTTTGTAGAAAATTCATCTTTTTGGCTTGAAAATGTAACAACTTGCTAGAAAATTAAACTTTTTGGTTCAAAAATCCTATTTTTGTATTCAAAATTCAACGTTTTTGTAGATTATTCGTCCCTTTATCTTTAAAATTGAATAAATTTGTTCAAAATTTGTCTTTTTCTGGTAGAACGTTAATCTTCTTTGTCGAAAATTCGTCTTCTTGTTTGTAAATTGAACAATCTTGTTGAAAATTTTTTTTTTTTCAAAGTAATTTTTTTATCAGAGTTTTTATCTGAAAATTGAACTATTCTATTTTTGCTTGAAACTTTATCCTGTAGATTGCATAAGTTAAACATTCAACTATTTGGTAGAATATTCATGTGTTTTGTTGCAAAGTCGACTTTTTGTGTAGAAAATTATTCTTGTTCGTTGAAAATTATTCATGCTTGATTGAAAATGATACTTTTTGATCAAAATTAATTTTTTTTCATTTTAGAAGTCCACTGTTCACTAAAAATTGAAATTTTTAGATTGAAAAATGTACTTCTATGTTAAAATTTTATCTTCCACGGTAGAAAAATCATCTTTCATGTTTGAAAATGAACTTTTTGTATGAAAATTCAACTTTCTTCTAAAAAAATTGTCTTTTGTCCTGAAAATTGAAATATTTCATTGAAGTTTAATCTTTTTTGCTTGAAAATTCGACCATTCGATTCAAAATGCATCTTTGTATTCGAAAATTCAAACATTTGGATTCAAATGGAATATATTTCGGCCTGGAATTTTAGGAATTTAAAGTGTTTCGTATTGAATTTATTATGTTATCTACATTAATTTTCTTTCAACGGATTTATAAACGTAAAATCCGTCGTTAGCCAACGGCTACATAACTTTCAGGGAAGGAAGGGAAGATCAAAACAGCCCAAAATTTGTAACGTAGTTTGTAGTTGGCCTAAAGCTGGAAAAAATTCCCGGGTGAAAAGAAAGTATCTTGGCGCCACTAGGCCTTCGATAAAAGTACCCTGTCGGCGTCAGGCCCCGCCAGACCTTGACTACACCATTGTTCCTCACGTGCATTGTATCCCGCAATTCACTTTCCTTGAGTTCATTGGCACCTCAAGTATTCCAAATACTCTCCATTCAAAGTCTGAAACATTTTCGAGGGCATGCCTTTTGTTAACCAAAGTTTCAATCTAATCCGAGGCTAATTTTTTTTTTGCATTCCTCATTATGTAAATTATACACCTAATTATCAGGCCTACAAAAATTGTAAACAACCAGTAATCCAAAAACGAGACAATACTTCAATTACATCTCTAATTCATATTTTTTTCTAAAAACTCGTTACTGCACCTGAAAGTACTTCACTTCCATTCAAAAACTTTGTTGAATTCTTCATATATCTTTTTTTTTCTTGGAGATATCGTTCGATGAAGTTGAAAACTTTTCCGTTTTCGTGAATAGAACCTTATCGAAAAAATTTTTGTTCAGAAAGCCGAAATAATGTGCTTCTTCACCTACTTCAGCTCCTCCGCCCATTTCAGCATTTCCACTTCCTCCAACACCTCCACCTACTCCAGCTTCTCCGCCTACTCCAGCTCCTTCAGCTTTTCCACCTCCAACGCCTCTACCTCCTTCAGCTTTTCCACCTCCTCCAATTCCTTCACCTCCTCAAGCTTCTTTAACTATTTTAGCTCCTGCACCTACTCCACCTCCTCGACCTAATCCAGCTTCTCCACCTCCTTCATCTTTTCCACCTCCTCCAACTCCTCCACCTATTCAAGCTCCTCCACTTACTTCAGCTGCTTCACTTACTCCAGCTTCTGCACCTCCAACTCCTCCACCTACTTGAGCTTCTCCACCTACTCCACTTACTCCAGCTTCTCCAGTTAGATCAGCTTTTCCGCCTACTCCAGCTCCTCCGCCTACTCCAGCTTTTCCATCTCCAACTCCTCCACCTACTCCAGCTTCTCCAGCTCCTCCATCTGCTCCACTCACTTTAGCTACTCCACCTTCTCCAACTACTCCACTTACTTTAGCTTCTCCACATATTCCAGCTTCTCCACCAACTCCAGCTCCTCCACCTACTCCAGCTTTCCCAACTCCAACTCCTTCACCTTCTTCAGCTTTTCCACCTTCTCCAACTCCTCCACCAACTCAAGCTTCTTCATGTACTTTAGCTCCTCCACCCATTCCAGCTCCTCCACTTACTCCAGCTCATCCGCCTAATCCAGCTCTTCCACCTATTCCAGCTTTTCCACCTCCAACTCTTCCACTTGCTTCACCTTTCCCACCTCCTTTAACTCCTCCACCTACTCCAGCTTCTTCATCTACTATAGCTCCTCTACCTACTCCAGCTCCTCCACCTACTCCAGCTCCTTCACCTCCTTCATCTTTTCCACCTCCTCCAACTCCTCCACCTATTCCAGCTCCTCCAAATCCTCCAGGTTTTACACATTTTCCAATTCGTCCACCTACTTAGGCTTCTCCGCCTACTCCAGTCCTTAGTCCTAAAAAATGCTAGCGTTTCACGATCGAGACGGAAAATACAAATCAAAGGAAAAATAATGAAGAACTTTTGCGGCTTGGCAGTCACAGAGTTTCTTTAAGATCCATTACACATCTCCAACGTTTTGGATCATATTATCATATTACATGATATTGTATCACATTATATGGTATTGTATCATATAGTGTGACGGTGTATCATACTGTATCGTACAGTACCATATTGTGCCATATTGTGTCATATTGTATTATATTGTGTCACATAGTGTGATATTGTATCATATTTCATCATATTGTGCGCTACAGCATCATATTCCATAATATTATATGATTTTGTATCACATTGTATGGTATTGTATAATATTGTATGATGTTGTACCATATTGTATCATATTTTATAACAGTAATACATCGTATGATATTTTATGATATTGCATTATATTATTTGATCATGTATCACATCGTATGATGCGGGTTCATGTTTCATCATATTGCGTGATATTGTATGATATTGTATCATATTGTGCCACATACAGTGATATTGTATGGCACCTACTGTATAACATAGTATCATATTGTAGGATTCACTGTAATACAGTATGATAATATACGAAAATGTATTATATTTTGTCATAATGCATCATATTGTATTATAATGAAAGAGAGAGAGAGAGAGAGAGAGGGGCGAGGGAGAGGTGCGTTTTTTCAATTCACTCTCATATTAACGACAATTCACTAACGTCCCAAAAGAAGTTTTGCTTCAAGAAAATAAATGAAATGTAATTTCTTTCTTCGGCAACCTCGCAAAATGGCGGGGGGAAGGGGGGGTACTTTAGATTAATCAACATTTTTGCAATTCATTTTTGGCCTACCCTATCGGAGAATAAAGATTTCAAATATGCAAGATATTCACTTTATTAAATCCAGTAGAAGATACAATTTGCATTCCAGTGCTCCTAGGCGAATGTGAATGTACTAATTACATAGAGTAGAGTCGGATGTTTCATCCATTAGAACGCCATCGAATGAAGCTTCATTAATCACTCCAGTAAATAGGGCCATTTGAAGTAACATGATCAGATGCGGGGTAAAAGTGGCGAAATAAAATAAATATCCTTCAGCAATCATTTACATAATTGTTACAAAAATTTGCAAAAAATAATACATCTTTGAAATCAGAATTAATGTATAAGTACCATATTAAATTTAATGTGAAACGCTTAAGATTTCAATTCGAAATATATTGCATTTTTGACCAAAGTTAAATTTTCCGCAAAGAAAATTTTTTTTCTTCTAGGAGAGATGAATTTTCAACGAAACAGTTCAGCTATCAAGCTTAAAAGTCGAACGTTTCATAAAACAGTTTACGTTTAACCTTCAAGTATGGACGTGCGGTCGCAAAGGCCGCACCGTGCTTCTGATATTTGGGTCCCTCCCCCCCCCTGGTTTGAAAGATTGTTAATAATAAAAGTTGATAAAATTAACTAATCTATTACTTATTTCAATGTACCTTCATATTAAATAATTTATGTATATATAAATATATACATTAGTCTCTGAGACCTCAGGTCAATGTTAGTGCAAGAATGAAATGACGTCCATAATTAAAGGTTAAACCCAAGAAGATCAATTTGCTATTCAAAAAAGACAAACTGACAATTGAAAAAGACGAATTTATAACACAAACCAGTTGAATTTACGAGCAGAACATAATAATTTATATTTTAACCCGAAAAAAGATTTTAAGTTTAGATCATAAACTGTCAAATGTAACCAATACAGACGAATTGTAAACACAAATTTAATAGTTCTTAATTACAAAAAAAGAATTTCAATTTCATATAAAAAAACAGTTAAATTTATAAAAAAAAGGAAATTGCAACAAAATACTTGAATCTTTAATCAAAACAGAATAATGGTTAGCTAAACAGTTCTATTTTTAACCAAAAAATATCAAAATTTCACTAAAAGAGATGAATTTTCAACGAAAGTGTTGAGTTATCAAGCTAAAAAGTCGAATGTTTTGGAAAAATCTTTACTTTTAACCTTTAGGTATGGACGTGCGGTCACGAAAACCGCACCGTGCTTCTGGTTGTGAGTCTGTTACCCCATATGGTGTAAAAGATTATTGATAATAAAAATTGACAAAATTTAATAATTTCTTAAGTATTTCAATATCCCTTCATATTAAATAATTTAAGTCCATATAAATATAAGCAGCGACCTGTGAGATTTCAGGTCCATGTTATTGCAAAAATAAAATAACTTACATACTTAAAGGGTAAACCCAGAAATTAAATTTAAAAAATTCAAATAAATTAATATTAAAGCAAAAAAAAAAGCAAATTTTCAACAAAACAGCACAATCTTCTACCAATAAAATTATTTGTTAACAAATTCTTTCAACTTCCGACCAATTCTTGTGGTTTCAACCAAAAAGATCAATTTTCAATGAAAAATGTAATACACTCAACACTCGATTAAAGACCCCCGGTTTACGATATACCTAGAATTCATGTCTTCAGCAGTTTCGCGATGAGCAGAGCCGCCACACCGTGAGAGAGAAGATAGAGTTCAATCAAGCGTGACAAACAGCATGGAGGACGCACTCCGAGCGCATTAGTTGTATCAGGTTGCGTCATGCGTCGAAACTCAACAGAAGCGGTTCAGGCGACCCTGTCTGTTTAAGTGTGAATTCCCCTGATTTAGGATCAAGGCTACTGCAAGCCATGCCCGAAACTTTTGGCATATCTTTAACTAAATAGTATAATTTTCGTAAGTAGCTTCGGTTTTATTTTCGAATTGCTAGAAATACAATTTTAGTCAGTAAGTCAAGTCATTTGAAATTCAATATTTAAGAGTGATAAATTGTATACCAAGAATTTGCTTCCAAACTCCCCCCCCCCCTTCCCATCTATCTCTATCTCTCTCTCTCTCTCTCTCTCTCTGTCTCTACCTGAAAAATTGTTCAACAGTACTTTCAGGCAATTAAAGCAGATATATTAGTTATTGAAACAGCCGTGCACTAATTACTGGTCGAGACTTCCAACAGAGTTGTCGGATCAAGTTTCCGCATATCTGAGTAAAGTGGCACAAACTGATGTGGAAGTATGGCAATCCTCGCATAACCCGTCCTCCAAATTACGAAACGAATACCGAATAGTTACGTGTTCTTGCGAATGATTAGTAGGGTGGTCTAAAATAAAGTATTTTACCATTTTGACCATTTCGTCCTTGAAACTAAATCTTCGTAGTCGAAAAACTCTTGTGTATTTTTTTCTATCGATTTTTTAAATAATAATTGAGCAGGCATTTGCAGGTTTGTTGCTCTAAGGGAAAAATGGGATACTGGGCGGAGTACATAAACTACTTACTTTAGACTCAAGTATTGAGACCCAGACTGCCGCCTTTGTTTAATGCTCCTTACAGTGATCGAAAGTAACGTATTTTTGAATTTTGACCATTCCATTCCTAAAACTGAACCTTCGTAGTGGAAAAACTCTTTTGTATTTCATTCAGATCTTCAAAATAATAATTGAGCCAGCGCAAGACTCTTTGAATATTGACTGATTTTAGTCAAGAAAATTCGTCGGAGTTCATAAAATCATCAACTGTGAAATGGCAAGCTTGCTTCATCTTTGCAAATATGTTACTCTGAGGAAATTATTGATTAGTGGGCGTAATACATAAACTACTTACTCTGTACTCAGGTATTGAGACCTTACTTCCACCTTTGTATCTTGTATCTTAGGGTGGTCAAAAATAACGTATTTTTTTAATGTTGACCAGTCCAACCCTGAAAATGAACCTTAATAGTGGAAAAACTCTCATGTATTTCTTTCAGATTTCAAAAATAATAATGAAGCGAGCGCAAGGCCCTCAGAATTGTGGCTGGTTTCAGAAAAAAAAATCATCACAATTTATAAAATCGCAAACTGTCAAAAGGCAGGCTAACTTTGTATTCTGCTTTTCTTTGACTTTTTGGTTGGAAACAAATAATAAATATTAATGATATTATATATATATATAATTAAAAACTAAAGGTTAACAACCACCGCAGGGTCCCACTGGGAGCAACTGTCATCTAAAAAATGACATCGGCTCCCAGTAAGACCGCAGTAAATCCCATTCATGGCCACGTCTCACAACCATGAGATAGGTGGCCACAGGACCCGAAGAAATCACAACGACAGGCCGGCGAAACTCTTCAAAACTGAATAAAAAATATATATATATAATCAATATTATTAATTAATTAGTTTCAAAAAACCTCAACTTTCTAGCATTTTCAAAAAATATTATTGGAAATAATAATAAATAGTTTAAACAGTTGTTTTGATTGTATTAAAATAATTGATACCTCACTCTAATTGGAGAGTTGAAAATATGTTCGAAAACTTCGGAAAAAACCGCGACTTTCTGACAATTATCTAAGAGAAGTTATTTAGAAACAATAATAGATTGTTCAATCAAGTCTGTTTGCTAACTAGCAATAATTTTTACCCCACTAAGTGGAAATTGTACACAACGTTAAAAATTTCAGAAAAAACGGCAACTATCTAGAATTAACATAGGAGAAGATAGTTATAAATTATAGTAATTTGTTTAAAGAATTAGGACAAAAAGTTGAATATTTCAGGAAACAAAACTATTTTCTTGTATTATGCAAAGAGAATATTATTAAATACAATGATGAATAGTTGAAACAATTAGCTTTGTTAACTTGAACTTATTTTTACCTCACTCTAATTGGAAAGTTGAAAGAAAGTAGAAAACTCGGGAAAAAATCGTCACTTTCTTGATATATTCTAAGCGAGAATCACTAAAAACAATGATAAATTATTTAATCAATTTATGCAAACATCTAATTATCAGTGAAAAGTAGTATTGAATGTATGAGAAACAATTCTTTCACGTATAGGGTTTTTGGGACCCTGAAAAAAAATACTCATGAGGGTGATATTTGTAAAGTAATGATTTTATCGTATTCTGTAAATGTCATGTTTTTAACACAAAAAAAATGCATTTATTCCTTTGTGGATTCGGACAACTTTGGAGTCGATAGGTAGAAGTATATGTCTCAATACCTGAGTCCAAAGTAATTAGTTTATGTACTCCGCCCACTAACCAATATTTCCCTCAGAGTAACAAATATGCAAAGGTAAAGTAAGCTTGCCATTCAAATTTGAGGATTTTCTGAACTCTGTCAAAAATTCTTGGCTAAAATCAGCCAACATTTACAGAATTTGCGCTGACTCAATTATTATAATAATTTTTTACTATTATAATTATTATTATAATCAAAGTTTAAAAAGAAGTTATTTTTGATCACTCTAAGGTGCATTAAGCAAAGGCGGTAGTCTGGGTTTCAATACCTGTGTATAAATTAAGTGGTTCATGTACTCCGCCCACTAACCAACAATTTCGAAGTAAGCTTGCCTCTTCACAGTGGACGATTTTATAAAAATCTAATGAATTTTCTTGACTAAAATCAGCCAAAGTTCGCAGATCTGTGCGATCGCTCCTTCTATTCTTCCAACACATTTATAGCAAATGCTTTCTTGAACAAAATGACCTATGAAACAGAAGAATTTCTTCTATCTTCTCATCTCAAAGCATGACTCTCGACTCTTGCCTCAGAGTAGCAACTCTACAGAAATAAAACAATAAATCGAGCCGTGTCGTCTAATGTGGCACTTTGAAATTCTATTATTTTTTCCTTTAATGCAGCAACGAGGTGAATCGATTTCACATTGTAAGAACGATTTAAAAAAGAAAAAGCTTCTTATTCTATTTCCTGAATACATTTTGAAGGTCCTAGGAATAAAACCAACAAGTAATACCGTAAAGTGGGGCTAAGCGGCTCATATGTGGGGAACGTGACACACTCTTCATTCTGTGTTTAGAATGCAGTAGTGCTTCTCCTAGAATTAGAAATAAAAGTTTTACAATTGTCACTTGGACAAATTTATATTTTTTAAGAAGGATGTGCCGCTTTACCTCACCTGAACCGCTTAACCACAGTTTACAGTACTATCAAAACCATTATTTCAAACTTTTCTATTAAAAGAAGAATTGCTTTTCAACGCATTCGAGGAGTCCAAAATTTTTAATTTCTCAAATATTTAACTGACCGACATTTTTCATTTTTTGTTCAAACTACGAAAGTCAGGGATCTTAGATGATAAATTTTCCAAAAATGCATTTGCTTATAAGAATTGTTTGCAAAAATAATAAAGTTGATCTATTTATCATAATTGTTGCTCAAACTATCATGGAAATTCTAATTAAAAGAACTGCAGAAGAGAAAAAAACTAATTTTTGTCTAGCAATACACGAATGATGAATTTTTGTATAAAATTTGAAAAAAAGCATAAAACGTCTCAACCAATCACAAATATTCCTAAAATTATAGATGAAGTTGCAAGTAAAGGGACTGACATTAAAGAAAAATACTATTTTTTTTTGTCGAGAAACGCGCGAATTTTGAATTTCTTTATTAAATATGTTTATAATATTAACTAGAATTATTTCCCAATTGGGCTATAATTCTATTCGAGATTTGAGCAGCATTATTGTTTTCAAATACACTCTATTTGGTTAAGATTTTTCCACTGTATTTAATTTTGAACCAAAAAAGTAACTTTTTTCCCACTGTGTGTCGTTAAAATACTGATTCGTACCCCTTTAGAAATGTGAAATTTCCCTTGTGTACGAAGATTCTATCTGCATTTTACGATGAACGTCGAAGAGCTTCATGCTTTTCTTTTATGGCATTTCCTTTGATGAATTCGATAACATTGGCGACTTTCGCAAGCAGTAAAAGGCATCTCATTTACTGCAGGTTGGAGAAAGGCGGAAGTGCTTAGAAGATCTTGACGACATTATAATATATTGGAAAGAGACGTCGGGACTGTCCCATATAACATAGATTTATTATCTTCTTTCCGGTCCTCTTTGCATTTGCTTCCGAGCTAGTGATCCGTCGAGCAACCACAAATATGACGTCTACATGATGCGCGCCGTTACTCAGGCTTATGCATGCGAGAATGACATAATACCTTACGCACCACACTTGGAAATACACAGCTGCGTCTTCTGGATGTTTCTCTCCAGGATTGTCCTATCTATAAAAGAACCAAGTGAATTAGACTGAACGAATTTATTTAACTGGTAATCAGAATTTCCTGAAACACGATCATTTCACATAAAAATTATATTGTTTGTTTCAGGCCTTCCAGACATGCCCATTTGAAAAACTCCCACTATAAAAACACCTACTAGAAACGCGGCCACTCGAAAGACGTTCACTAGAAAGACGTTTACTAGAAATGCCAACTAATGCGCTAATTAGGAATGCTTTTGGTCATACATATCAGACACCCAATGCTTAGTTTGATTGCATTAATAATTAGGAGCGTATAATACTTAGCACTATCAGGTATAACTGCAGGACACGCCTACTCGACAAGCTCATCAGATACAATTACGAGATACGCCCCCGAAAATGACAACTGTACACATCTACGGAACGCGCCTACTAGCAGACTTGGTGAGCCCCCAAAAACGCTTATCAGGATTTATGAACCCAGAATGTTTACTGATTGACTTAGCTGACGAGCATGTCTAGCAGGCGTGACCTAAATAAATTCATACTACCTACCAGACACACCTACTTCCCATTCTGACAAGACGCACACGATATAAGCTTCTAAAAACGCCCACTAGGAAAACATACTTCATATAATCACAAGACGCGCCTTCTAATTCAGCTATTTTTTCAGAGAAAGTGACCAGAATGTTTGCTGATTGATTTGGCTGATGGGCACGTTTAGTAAGCGTGAGCTACAAAATTCCTAATGTGACTCGCCTACTCGACACGTTTACTGGAAAACTTACGAGATACATACCCAAAAACTGCTACTACTAACTGCACCTACTAGATAGTCTACTTGAAGAGTGCACTAGGTACATTTAAGAGATATGCCACAAAAAGCACCTACTAGAAACACCAATCAGACAAAACCATCAAACACGCCTTCTAATTGAGCTATTATGTTAGGAAATTTCACACAGAGTCATCTCTGATTGGCGGATCCTGAGTCTTCCTGATTGATTAGGGTTGCCGGGCATGTCTGGTAGGCGTGACCTATAGAATTCCTAACTCGACATGCCTTACTAAATGAGCCTACTTGACCTCCCAAACGCCCATCAGAAGCTTCTACTCACTATAAAACAAGTTATACGGTCGCATCTATGATTTGTAGACCCAGGGTTTCCCTTGATTGGGTTGCATGATGGGCGCTTGTGCTAAGCGCGGCCTATATAATGTCTAGTGTGACACGCTTAATCGATAAGCCCATGAGAAAACTGATGAGAGACGCCCCAAAAAACTCTAACTAGACACACACATCAGATACGCCCACACAAGGGACCGACTAGACACAGTTAAGAGATGCGCACAGCTACTGCTTCAGAGAATGTGACACGAAATTGTTTCTGATTCGTAGACACAGAATGTGTCTTGATTGGTTTGACTGGCGGGCGTGATAAGTAGGCGTGTCATATGAGTTTGATTAAAAAATGGTTAAAACAGATTTGAGGCTGAAATTTTGATTTTTTAATAGTAGTGTCTATACGTCCAGATGCAAGCCAAGCCCCATTCTCTCTCCAAACTCCTCCTTCTCTTTTATAAAGGGAGTGTCTATACCTCCGGATACAAGCCACGCCCCATTTCCTTTTCCAAATCCCCCTTCCTTTTTATGAAGGTAGTGTCTACACCTCCGGACACAAGACACGCGCCCTTCCCTTTTGCAACTTCCCCTTTCCTTCTATGAGAGTAGTGTCTATACCTTAGGGCACATGCCACTCCCGCTTCCCTTTTCCAACTCCCACTTCGCTTTTATAAAGGTAGTGTCTATACCTCTGAACAAAAGCAACGCCCCCTTCCCTTTTTCAACTCCCCCTCCCTTTGCCAGGTCCATGCGTTTAGACTCGAGCTTGTCATGAAAATCTGTGAACATCCGGACTGTTCTGTGTGTATTCTATGAACGTTTGGCCGGCAGATTGATTTTTTAATATTTTTTTAGAGACGTTACCTCGAATAAAACAAAAACTGTACGTCTTATCAAAAAATGTTTTCTAGAAAATGTGTAAGTCCTTTTTGGATAAATAATTTTTCTCTCTAACATTTTTTTTTATCTCACATAGTTTGGCTAAAAATTGCATTTTTTAAAACCATCTTCGTTGGACAAAAAAAACTATTGGTCAATAATGGTTACTTAACGAACTTTTACATTCTTTTTAGACGCGTTTTTGTTATGTTTTCTTTGAAATGAGTAATTTTTTAGGTACCAAGAGTATTTAAGTGAAACCATTCGAAATTATTCTAAGAAATATAACACGAAAGATTGTAGCTGTGTAATAATGTTTTAAATGCTTGGAAGAAAGAGCCCTAATTAAGAGACGTTGTAGTGAAGTTTGCAATCTCAGGAGTACAAACTACCTCACTTTGTCAAAGACAACTCCAAACGTCGCGAATGAAAAATTGCTCCTGGTTAACAATACTGCGGTAATAGTTACGAATTTACGATAACAATGGTAACAATGTCGATTCTAACGACCGCACGCAATCAACATACTAATGACTGTGGCGACTAAAGCTTGGAATTCCAGAACGAAATTACGTGATTGTAATGAACGCTTTTTATACATACTCCATGGAATAGCAATGATCTCAACATTGGCTCTGCCGTCTTCATGAAGGAGCTATACAACTGCATTTTTATTAAAAATAATTTTCTTTCATTGTTGGATTCTTCATGAAAGGATTAATTTAAAAACTGGTCAAAGAAGGCGTCGCGCCGGAAAAAAAATACTTTCACAGCCTATCTAGACGTTAATTGGGTCGTTCAAACCTCTCCCTGCTATGTTTTTCCTCACTTAACACCCCCTCACATTTCCATACACCCCCTTCCCTCACTTCAACCTTCGCCCACCCTATTCTAACTTCTTCCTCCACTACTTCCCACTCTCCTCGCTACCCCAGCTAACACTTCCCTTCCCCTACTTCCCCTTCAAAGCCCTCACTTCTCCCTCGTCATACAACACCATTTTCACTCATTTCCCCTACTACTCCTCACTTAAACTTACTTCTCATACTCCCCTCTCATTAATTGTCCTCACTCTCCCGCTCCTCATTATCACTCACTTCCCCTACTTTCTCTCCCCGACTTCACATTATTTTCCTCACTTCGTTAGCTCTTACTTCACCCTTCGATCCCTTTCTCAACTTCTTCCTCTTCTACTTCCACCTTGCCTCGCTTCCTCCCCTTTCCGTTCTTTGTGTATAGCCCTCACTGCTCCCTTCCACCTCACCCTCATTTCTGGTTATTTCCCCTACTTCACCAGCACTGTTCTTGCCCTACTTTCCTTCCCTAGTCCTCACTTCCCCCTCCCTACTCATCCTCATTCCTACTTATTTCACCTACTTTTACTCACTTACACTCACTTCTCATACTTCCCCGTCTAAATTGCCCCTCCTTTTCCTCTTCTCATTACCTCCGCTCCTCCCATATCCACTCACTTCTACTTTTTATTTTTAAAGCACAATTGATTACAGCTGGCCATTAAGGTAATCATTTTTAATTACCATAAATAACACTGGTTTACAAAAAAAAAAGGTGAGGACTATTTGACAAGACCACTTTATCTTTATGTATTTTGACGCGCTGAATACGAATCCGAGGT
>JAABKJ010002545.1:0-27823 GCA_011634705.1 Andricus grossulariae | reverse complement strand
ATATATATATATATATATATATATATATAACAGATTTTATATCACAATCTTTAAATATGAAAAACCTCTTTAATGAAACTGAGTCTATTGTAAGGCTCCCGAAGAGATTAAAAGGTATTTTTCGGTATTTTTAAATTATATCCACGTATTCAAAAAAATGGTTTGAAAACTATATCCATTGTATAAAAAAGTACTGAGAAATAATGGATCTGCGTAGGCAAAATATCAAAATTATGCAGCCAAAGTATTGTGAATTTACCAAAATATTTGGAAAATATATAAAAATGCCCCTTAATTTCTTTCGGATCCCTGGTTTGTTGAAGACTTGTCAAGGAAAAATTGAGATACACAATAATTTGTTAAGAACTCAGATAAACAATAATTTGTTAAAAACTCAAATAACAACTGGAAAATTAACGTAATGAGACGATCTCTTTATAGTTCTATAATTCACTACAAGCGAAAAGGACAGACGCTCCCTCGCGACTTTTTCCCGCCAAAATTTATATGTCGATTCTAGGACCCAAATTAAGGTTGAAATGTCAATAAGAAAATAAGAGAAATTGAGAGCGTAAAAATGGTGCATGAATTGATGAAGTGATTTCGAGCTCTTTATAATTAGACCACAAATGGGATGAAAATGGTTACACTGTCAGTGCCCTGTTATTTAGATTTCAGTCACTTTGGAGATTATCCACGATCGGCAAATGTAATAGGGAGTAAAGGATAGACCAGCGAGGTTTGTAGGCCTGCAGGCACGCCGCGAACATGGTAGGTGGTTGTAGACAACTACGTGCCCACGGGAAATCCTGTTTTAACGAATTTCGTTGAAACTCAAATAAAAGTAATTAGAGGCATTCGTGCCTTCCTGTAATTAGCTTGTGTGTGCACTTTCCAGCACGCTAGCGACAGCGCTTGGTCGACGACTAATGCGATCCTTGTGACAGCGTCGTCCAATTTCATGCCGCAGTATCGCGGTACTATTTTCCTATGTTTTAAGATACACGAAACGCCGTTTATCTATCTCAGAAAACAGAAGTAAAGACAAATGCACAGATAATGTACTAATTAGGCCACACGCTGTTTTATCTAATTTTGTTTTATTCTGAAGTTATTCGTATAATTTTATTGAATAATCAAACGCTCACACAGTTCTTTATCTCATTAGGTATTGATTTAAAGATAAAATAATATCGTTTAGTTTTTCAAAATTTTTCTGCGCTCACCAACGGATTCAATTCCAAAGGCTACAAAAATTATGCGTTGAAAATTTCAACCACATTGATTAATATCTGCCATTTCCGCAAACAACTTTAGGATTTCCGATAAATTGACTTCGGGTGAAATGTGCAAAAATGAACAATGATATGACTTCCTGAGTTCTTGTCGAAATCTGTTGTCTACGGAACACTGCAATCTTCTTTCAAAGCTAGAAAAGTAGTGTAAAGTATACATTTAAATTTTGCAATATTACAAAATAGCCGACCTATGCTGATAAAAAAATGGAATTTTCTATAGTATACCATTTTAAAAATGTCCAAAATTTTAATTTTTACTTTGCGTCACTTTTTTTACCTTTGAAAGAATATTGCAGTCCTCAGTGAAAAAAATTTTTGACCTGAACTTAAAAAGTTAGTTACTATAATTAGATAGTTAGTAATTAGTACACTTCAGTTTTACTTTTTGCAGTAGCTTATTTCATTCCATGTAAGATTCTGTTAGAACTCTATTTGATTAGTTTTTATTAGTACTCAATCAAATAAAGGACATTTTTGTTAACACAAACATAAATTTATAACTCCGAGAGGAATAATTTTATTGAAAACTAACCCAAAAATGTACTATTGAAAAAAATTATAATCTTCGCACGAACCATATTTTTCTTAGAAAAACCTAGATACCTATTTTAAAACTCGTAATATATTTTGCTCACTATCATACTGTTAAAAAAGATTGATCGAATTGAATTTTACCCTAATTTCTCTAATTACTAATATCATTGAAACAAATAAAAAATTTTCATGTTCCGGGCCTGCTAGCTTAAAGTAGATATTCTGCATAGTTCACTAAAATAATCTTCAGACATGAACATACATTTTTTTTTACATTGGGGAACCGATTCAACTGGGACATAAAAATAAAAAAATTTGGTAGATAGATTCTAATCTGCAATACATTTCCAGAAAATCTAAGCGTAAGTGAATTAAGAAAGGATGCTGAGAAATTCGTTGAATATATTTTTTCCAAATTTCGTTGACAACATGTCTAGATAATTTCATTTCGTGCTTAATCTACCACTACACCAAAAAACAGGTATCAATAAATGTCAAGATTATTTTAGTAAAAAGTTAAACATTCGCTCCTAAAAATATACTTATCCCAAAAATGTCTAATGATGCATACTTTCAAATTTAAAAGTTCAAAATTGTTTACTTGATGAATTATAGTGAAATTTCTCAAAACCTAAGGAAAAATGTATTGTCTGAAAGCTTTTTCAAGATTGTATCGAGAATCCAAGGGAATATATTACCTAGAACTTCACTGAATTCCACATTAATCACAATAATGTGAAGGATTTCAAAGGTTTTTGAAGGTTATGCGTAAAGGTCCAGTGTAATTTCAAATAATAAACATTAAAAGTCAAAAATTGAAATTTTTAAGTGTATTCTCACAGACTGCATTTTTTAAAGATTAAACAATTCAATGTTGAATAATATAATTATTTTTAAGACTTTTTTATATAATTGTATCAATTTCAATTTTCCCCCACTTGCCATTCTTTTTAGTACTCGATTTGCAAAGAAAAAAATGAAACACGAAAAACGTGCATATGCGTCGATTCAAACGAAAGGAGAATATACCTACTATTTATTTAGGAAATGTGTCTGATATTTGATGAAAATAAATAAACAAATATGGGTAGCAAAGAGTAAAGCTAGTCAGGTCAGATTGCAAACGATACCACTATATTTGAAATAATGGATGTTTACTGAGAACTTTCAATCTGCTGCATGGACTTCATTTTGCAACAAAAAAGTTTGGATCCCGGTCGCTTGAAAAGTATCTAACGTTAGTAAGACCATTATCAGAGTTTTATATTTTCCATCACAAAGTAAAGGAAGTCCAAGAGAATTTTAAGGTATATCGTCATAAGGAAGTACGTTGATAAGATAAAGTAGAAGTACTTACACTGGATGAAAGCTTTAGATTAGAAGTAGGTAATGATGGAAATATGTCTGCATAAAGTACTTACCTGAAACAGAAAAAAAATTCATTAGATATTTATAGATTTTCGTGGTATAAATGTGAGGTCGAGTATTGCCTTTCGGAATATTTTTCTTTATTTCAATTTCCCTTTCGGGATTATTTGTTGCCAACATAATTTAATTCTAAAGAACTTGTGACGAATTCCAATGAATGCAGGGCTAAATACAAGTTGAAAAATTCATCTTTGGAAACATATTCCGTAAAAAAAAATTAATGGGTGATCTTTGTAACGAATGGAGTTTACGTTCCACCTCTATATTTGTTTCCCACCCCCTAAACACCTGAAAAGAACAGCGAGTGTGACCAAACATAATCATGGGATTCCTGTAGACGTAATGAGGTTTCTCTGGATGAGAAAAATATGCCTGAAGAGAATATTAAATTCTGGCAAAATATGTCAGGAGAGAATACGCAAAGTTGATGTAATAAACATTCTGTTATTGATATTTTGAATTAGGAAGACTAGCAAATTCCATTCAAGAATATTTTCTTTTGTCAAATGGCAAACTAAAATACACGGTACTATATGTTAATATATCAGTTGGCAATAAACCACGCAAAACTTGCATAGAATATTTGAACATTTTTATCAATAAATCGGTGGCGAACTACAGATTCATGGATGACCATTTGAGCAATCCTACATTATACCAACATCATAGAGTAATATATGTATGGGAGAAAATAAAAAAGTTGACAATATATTTGGATTATTGTACTGTAATATTATGAGTTTGTATTTGGAGGGATATATTTCTTAACTACGGCGTTTTATTAGGCGTACTTTCTTTAACAATATCCTATCTGGTAATTATTTTTTCTTTACTGCGTATCAAAATAAAATTTAGTGAATGTAACGTAATCCTGACTCCCATTGTTAAATTTATGTCACATTGTATCTAGAATTACAAAATAAAGTTTTTTTCTCATTACTGCTAGACGTGAAAATTTAATCAAATCATAATCCTTGAAAATCTGATAAAGTCCGTAAAAATCCTTGAAAAATTGAATGGAATCTTTTAAAATAACTTCAAACATTATAGGGCCTATAAAATCGTTCCATATTTTCAGAAATTCCAGAACATTTTTTAAGCTACATGGAAATTTGTTTATGTCACTGCGGTACATTTAGACGTTTTAGCGCGTTATCGTAGAGTATCGTAATGTTGTACATTACGATACTCTACGCTGTCGCTACAAAACTTGTAAGTGCACCATCGTAAAACAAAATAGTATTTGCGTCAATGCGCACAATTCGGGTCTTCACGCGATGAGCGGCAATGCTCCCGCGTAAAATACCCTAAAATATCTTAAATCCTTTAAAATTTTTTAAAATACCTTGACATTTTTCAAAGCTCTTGAAAATTTCTTTGAGTTCTAACAAACTTCTGAAAATGATTAAAAACTTTTAGAATCCCTTCAAATTATTGAACGATAATAAAAGTTCCTAGGAATCATTTTATGTCATAAAATCTTTATTTTGATTAAAAATCTTTCGTAATACCTTTAAATGTTTGAAATCCTACGAAATCATTCAATTCTTGTGAATAGATTTATTAAAGTCAAATAAATTATATGGAATCTGCTGATGTTCCTTAAAAATCCTTTCACATATTGGTAAGTGTTAAAATTTTTACGAAATCCCCTTGACTCTTTCAAAAAAATGAAAATCTTCAAATCCTATATGGAATCCTTTCAAATCTTCAACAATTAAAGGAAATTATTTTAAATCGCATTGGATTCTTGAAATTCTGTGAAATCCCGTGAAATATTTGAAAATCTCTTCAAATTATTGAAATCCTATGAAAATTCTTAATTCTTGTGAGTTTTTTTCAAAGGATCTCACAAAAAAATTGATGGAAAAAAGTCTCTTAGTGGATTTTACCAATACTCATTTATTTTGTAGTTTGTGGAACTAGACGAAATGTCCCAAAATGACTTTGAGCAATTATGACTAGTTTTTTTTTCCGTGGCCTTTCATAGAAATATTATAGAATATTTATAAATTTTTAATATCTATTGAAATCTTATTAGAATTCTCTGAGATTTTGTGACGTCTATTTGAATCAGTGAAAATACCCTAAAACCTTTTAAATCCTATAATATCCTTTAAGATCCTCAAAAGCTTGGAAAATTCTTCGCAATTCCATTACATTTTTTCCTTAAAATCACTTGAAATCTTTAAAATAATATGAAAATTACAGTTTGATTGACATTAAATCCATAAAATTATAACGAGAAAATAAGAGCGTACATCCCAATCTCGCAAATGAATATTTTTACACTTATTGTAATTAATATAAATAGAAAAAAGATCTTTTTCTTGATCTGAAATAATTATTTTTCATTCCATTTAAAATCAGCTAACTCCCACTTTTCGATTTTCGCCCATATAATATACAGCTATAGAAAAATATGGAATATTTGGGAAAAAGTGAACTCACGCCATTGAATATACTGTCGACTGATAGCAAAAAGGAAGCTTCATATCGCAATCGCTTTGGCAGTCATGTCCGTCAGCGTTTATATTTTGAGCATTTATGAAATCGATGTTCCACGGAGAGGTCCAGCAGGATGTGTGTCGTATCTAGGAAGTGATAACTGACACTAATAAATTCCGAAACGAAATTAACTTATTCAATCTCGTCGAGTAAGAACGCTGTGTTCGTGAAATCGTATGCGACCTTGGAGCAGGGTCTGTAGTTGGTATAACCGTTAATTTTCGCAAAAGCTCTTTAATTTCGCGAAGGCTTTAACAAGTTTCTACGCGAGGCGGGCACGGACATGATACATGGGCCGTTTCGCGCCATTGTTTCGCCACGGTTTATAAATCACGATTAGTTTATAAATAGGAGGAGCGAAACCTAATAAAGTTGGTACACAAGGCGTACACGGCTTAAGGTGTGCAAGTATGAACTGCCAGTAATTATTCTTTCTTCAACACTCTTCCTTAACCTTTAAATGTTAAAAGGGAACGAACCTTTCAGGCTTAGAGATCAAGACGTTAATGACCTTTATGTTCCTTGATTACTCAAGAAAGATGTATTATTGGTATAAATATAATCAGGCCGCAACAGACTAATGTAGGGGAAAACTCCCTACAGTGGATAACAAAAATGTGCAAATAGCAGTAAGCACACTATATAATACAAATTAAAGATCTCTTACGCCACAAATCAAGCTAATATGTTTAGATATGCTAGAAGATTTCAGTAAAAATAAATTCATGAGCCAATGAAAAGTTTTTGAAATTATTTTGAATAGTTGAAATTTTGTCCACTATTGACAGGTTTGCCCTACAGTGGACAGTCGATTCTACACCACAAAGCAGAATAGATAGACGTATTTATACGTACCTATAGAATATATTTTATACCAACAATATTATCAGAATACACAAAGAAGTGAGGTAATTTCTATTTCAGATAATATTAGTAGAAGCATATTGACACCAATCTTTTTGCGTCAAAAGTAACTAAAAAATAACTATAGAAATTCACATGGCTTTTCAGCTGATTCTGTTCGTAGGCATGTATAGCAACCTGAGAGTGTAAATGATCTCTATGACTTCCTACTGAAAATCCACTCTAGGAATGGCACTGATATCCATGGTAGAAGAATAGGAGTCTCAAGGAATATGTTTATAACAATTATCTGACATAGAATATACGATTCTGGGGTTGAAAGTATTACAGTTTAATGATCAAGAAAAAAATAGTATTAAATTAAATTGCTTTGAGAACATTTTATTTACTTGAACAAAAATTCGAATGTTCATGACAAAGTTACTTCATCATGCCAAAAACACAATTACTTTTCCATCACAATGAGAAGGTATTAGTTTTATGTGAAAACTGATTATCGCAGACTTCCTTAAATCTCCACGTGTGGAGAGCCCCTGAATCCGAAAAAAATAGGTTTTACGAAGGTGTCTGTCTGTCGTTGTCGTCATCCGCATACCAAATAATTTTTAAAAGTCTAATCGGATTAGATTGCGCTTTTGCATACGGGTTTAGGGACCAAAAATAAAGTTCAAGTTCGTTAACCAGCAATTTTTGACCAAAGGTTTTGGTTTTTTTTTTATGGGACGCGACGAGCAATGTGCCCGCGCCTCTGGCAGATTTTTTTTCTTCTTTTTTGTTATTATAATTCATTAGAACATGAAATTCCGTTTCTAGATGAATCTTTGTAACATAAAGTGTACGAAGCAGTAAATGATGATCATTTTAGGCTACTAATCGAAAATTTCGATTCCATTATGTGTTTAATTTATCAGCTGAAAAGAATCAATTATATTGCTGATTTCGGGTCACAATCGCTACAATAAATTTTTTCAGGTAATGCCCACACAAATTATCATTAATTGTACTACAACGTAAGTAAACCTTCGGAATTCAACTGTCCTATTTAACAATAAGAAAGAGAAAACCAGAACATTTATAACGTAAATAATTGAAATTTTAATATTGCAGACCTGGCAGTTTAAGATGCCCATAAACAGGATAAATTGGATGATTTTGTATGAAAATAAGGACATGGTAAGAGAAAATAATCTGTTATATAAAATAAATCTAGATACTGCATTTATTTGAATATGAAATACTTCAAACTCCCAATATTTCAAGTAAAAATATTGCTATTTTAACAAAATAGATCAATCTTTAATAAAAAAGTTTAATTTTCTACTAAAAAGCACGAATTTTCAAAAAACAGTTAAATCCTCAACCAAAACAGATTAATAATTTCCAACGAAGCAGTTGAATTTGCAACCAAATAAAATAAAATTTCTACAAGAAAAAAGATAAATTTCCAAACAAAAAATTCGACAAAAATTTTCGACAAAGAAAGCTTTACTTAAAACTGCAGACTTGAATTTTCAACAAACAACTTACTAACATTTTTGCAAAAAAAAATAAAATAATTTTAAACCAACAATATAATAGTAGACTTTTCAAACAGAAATAATTATCTTTCAACCAAAAATAGTTGGCTTTTCTTATTAGGTTCTATTAATTCAGTTCGCATTTATGAAAAAAAAAAGAGAAAAAATGAATGTATCTTGAAAATAGGGGAAAAACAGGAATCTGATATTGAATAATATTTCCACATCATATATAGATTTCATACCTAGATTAATTACATTTTTTGAAGGAAAAGCCAAAACGACATGGATTAAGGTGACTAAATTGGCATTTTCCTTCAAAAAAGTGACCAGAGTGACTTCATTTTTAAAGTGACTACAAAGTGAATTAAAAAACGTGACTAAAAGTGATTTGAGTGCCTGTATCCAGGATATAATTATAAATAATCGTAAGTGACAACCCTTTCCTCCAAATTTTATTTCAGAAAATAAGCACGTATGATTTAAAATCCCATTACTTTCAAAGATAACCATTTTTTAAAGCAGCTTAATAAACATGCAGTATTTTTATGATATAAATTCGTAAATCAATGCAAAATTTAAGCCTGAAAAATGTAAAAAAATTACATAAGTTCTCAAATTTAATATGAAGTTTTTATTTTATTTTTGAAGCTTGGGTCATTTAATTTCTAATTAAAAGAGTAGGTACAAAGTAAAGAAAACGAACAGTTGCGAACTAAGTTTAGCATGAAAGAGTTACGAATTTCACAATTTGTAATTGAAAGTATAGATGTGCATATTTGAAAGATTTTTAAAATATAATTTTTTGTTCAATGTGTTTATGAAAACATTTAAAGATTCAAATATTTATTTCTTAAAAATTGTAAAATCCAATGAGTGGATGTATACGAAATATTTCAAAATTAACGGTTTTATTTCAGTAACCAGTAGGACAACGATTTAGCTTGAAAAGTTACAAAAATTAGAAGAAGTAAGTCACTTCGAATGCTTCATTCTAATGGCTCAATGTTACATATTTAAAAAAATTTATACATTGAATTAAAAAAGCCAACGAACCGAAACTCACCTCTAATATCAATTAATTAATCTTAATTTGATGATGAATGTGAATTTAATAAATTCGACGGTAACTCTTATTACCTTATAAGAAAGTTCCTAAATGCATTAGTATGAACGAAATTGAAGGGTGTGGCATACAATAATCAGCTAAGCACTTCATTTTTCTAAAGTCATTATATTGTATCATCAATTAATTATTTTTGGTGGTCATGCATTTTACTTTCAAGTCGTTTGGCCAAGAATAATTGTAAACCGATTTTAGAGCAATGTATTTATAATCATGCAGAGAGGTCCAGCTTAGGATGGCAAAATGATTTCGTATTTGCATATATTATTCTATAATGAGAATAATGAAACACGTTTTTCACAGTTTGAACAAAACGTGGTATTACATTCTTCACATGCATTCGAAGATTACCTGCGAATTCTACAATTCTGAAATTGGAAAGGGCTATAAAAAATACCTATTGCAGTTTTGTGATATCTTTCATCATTTTCCAAGAAAAATAAAAAATTATATTTAAAAAAAAATCGCCGAGAAAAATTGGAATAACTGATTCTTCAAAAATAATATTTTTTATTGCCAAGCAGTGGTATGCCAAGAACGAAAATGAGGAGATGTGTAGCTAAAAAGTGGAGTTTTTGAGAAAATCTACTATCTAGAGTTTTAGAAAAAGAGCCGTAAAAATGAAGAAAAATCCTTGTGTGCAAACTGTGAGTTACTTGTCACTTTATTTTCATTCTAGAATGATATATGAAAACAAAAAAATCATTCTGACACCATGCCCATGGCTCTTTTTAAAATCTTGCACGATTGTAAATGGAATTGGGTTCAAAATGAAATTTTTGAATTTTTTACATTTTATGTACACGAAGGTTATTATTTTATGTAAAAGACTAAGTAATCAAACTTTATAAAATGATAACCCTGGAATATATTTTATTTTCATTTTGCAAGAGCTTATTAGACTGTTTTTCCCAGCTTTTTATCCCATGTTGCCTAATAAACAAAAATTACGAAAGCTTCATCCACGAACAATTTCTCTTTTAGTAAAAGCAGTTGAAAAAAATCTTTTTCGAAAATTCAATAATTATTTTAAAAGCAGTTTACAACTTGAATTCTGAAATCTGCGGAATGTACTTTTATAAATGCAATTTTTAAATGGAGACGGTTCCTTGAAGAATAATAGATGTTGATCTTCACTAAAGTCTTGAAAGAGAATAGTACGGTTGTAATTGTAAAGCCATCGGAAGCCAACAACAAGAAGAGGTGAAGAGAAATGAGTTGGAGTAAAAAATACTGTTCACAGGTCACCGTTGTTTCCGATGGCACAAGTCGTAACAAGAAGTCGTTGTAACGAAAGTGGACGGACGAGGCTGAATGATGGTGGCGGCAGTCCCCGCGCGGCGCCTTCTTCGGGAAATTAGAGTGTCGGTAGGTGCAGGAAATGTGCGAAGAGGAGGAAGAAGAGGATGGAGGATGGGGAAGAGGAATAGTCGCGGTGGGGCATCGGGAGAGGATTAAATGGCAAAATATCACTCAGACCGAAGCTTCGAGTGCGGAGGTTGCAAGCTCCGGCATTCGAGAGAGAACGATGGGTCGCACGTGACCGAAATATTCTTTTACAAGGACGGCTTGCCTCTTCCCCGTGACCCCGAAAAATTTCATTCGAATAAAATTCCTTAAGCCAGCGGTTCGTGTTACACTTCGAAAGTGGCCTATTGCTGGAAGGACTTGCCATACTCTGCACAAAAAATTGCCATCGCATAAAACATTCAATTAGACTTCTAGCTGAATTGCAGAAGAGTCTGAGAACATCTGCGAATTTTATAGCTTCAATTAAGATATGAAGAATTGATGAGATAATGCAGGTTTCTGCAGATTCAAAAAGCACTTACAAGGGGAAGCTACACCATTCGCAATTTCCTTTGTTTCATACCACTCCCAGTAATAGCCCATTAGCAAACTTGTAATATTCTATAGTGATAGGCTGTGATTTTCAGCCTCGTCACACGGATCTCAATGCTAGAACCTACAATATTCTCAACCAATCTTATTTTTCTCATCAAACCAGTTTCAAATATGTTTTAAATTAATTAGTAATCACTCACATGTATAAATATCAAATATTTCTTATTGTTAATAAAGTTTATAAAAACATTTTAAAATTAGTCACTTTCTGACAGAAAAGATTTTTTTTTTGACTGAAAAATATTTCGGACAACCAAATAGTAATATTCCAATAAGAAAATGTGTCGCTGACTTCAAATTGTTATTGCAATTGACAAATTATTTATTACGTATTTATTTTTATATTTTATCCATAGTTCAACACTGTCTTTCTCATAAAACTAAATAAAAATATATTTCAAAGTGAGAACTAATCACATAAAAATTTAAATATTACATCCTTCTTATTGTTGACAAAATAAATTTTAAAAATTCTCCTAATAAGAATGAAAATTATTTTGTACACTACATCATCTTCTATCCACCTAAATAGTAATTTTTCATTCAGATAAAACGTGTCTTCGATTCTCAATTGTTATTGTTACACACACATTTTTTAATGAATGTTCCATTATAACTGTTTTTCAAATAAATGAGCAGTTTTTAACTAACACGAATTTACGAATCATTATGAACTGAATTTAATGATAAATTAATTCAAATTTAAGAAATAATATTGTTAATAAGTAGCTATTTGTAAACAAATAATTAAAGTAGCTAGTTTTTGAATCAGTTAATAATTTATGTATGTCATCAACAACAAAAAGAATTTAATGTTAAGAATGTTCTGTGATTATTATTCACTTTTGAACATATTTCTCATTGACATACTGTCTTAATGAAATATTTTTATTCAGTTTTCTGGAATATTACTTAGTAGAAAAAATAATTTTGAAAGTGACTAATTTTGTGATTTGTTTATATATTTTATTACTAAAAATAAGGAACATTTAGGATTCATGAATGGGTACGGTTATTAATTAATTAAAAAGCATTTTTTCATAAGAAAACAAATTCTGTGCAAAAAATGTAAAAATGAACATGTATTTACTAATTGGTTAATACAAATAATAATTAATACTCATTACACATTTTCCTGATGGAATATTTTCGAGTTAAAAGAAGAATATTTTTCATGAAATTAGATAATTTTGAGACTTTTCATGGTAATTATTCTCAAAACTAGGAAGTATTTAATATTTATAAATGCGTGTGCTTAGTAATTAATTTAAAACATGTGTGAAACTGTTTTGATGAGAAGAACAACATATACACATATACTTTCGTGAAAAATACGAAAATGTACTATTTTTTATAGAAATGTTCACAACAATAGTAATTGGTTATATTTAGTAATAATCTATTACGAGCATTGTTTGTATAAGGTACCTGACCACTTTTTGTCAGGAAACAATTTTTTTCTGCCTTTGAGCATCTCATCCAAGTAGTTATTAATGTAATTTGTTCATAACAATTAGCTTTCATACGAAACTATTTATCTATATTCCTTAATTGTGCATGCATTGATTCTGACGCACAAAAACTGTATTCAGGTCTTTTCTTCGGGCATAAAAAATAATATTTTCAAAAAGTCTAATTTTTCCAGTTCAGTTAGGTATGGAATAAAGAGGATGTCCATAAGTTTAATTAAATTATTTATAGAAGTTATTGTGTATTTATTTCTAAGTATTAAAAAAAAAATCATCGAAATCGGTTAAGAATGGTAAGTTCTAGCCGATTTTGAGCAGTAAATTACTTATTTGGACCGTTGTGCGCTGGTTAGATCAGACTTTCGCGCTCCAGATTTGTAAGTGGAAAGTCTGGATTCGAATCTTGCTATCTGTATTTTTTAGAAATTATTTTATTTGTGATTGACTACTGAATTTATTTATATAAATCAAAAATATTTATTATTCACATGATGTGAATATAAAATAATCTGCCCGCAGCTGCTATGCGCGCTGCTCGCAAGTTTGAGCGCGCCTATGGCGCGCGACTGTTGGTTCTCGCACTTCGCTGTCGATAATATAGTTATCTCGAGCTCGATAACGTACGTACCTCACGCTACGCGCTTAGTCTTTGTATTTTATCCACATTTGTGCGCAGGCCTTTTAAAATTAAAGGTCAAAGCATCAACAACTGTAATTTGGTGATTGTGAATTCTCTTTTGCTAAAGCTCATTCGGCTTTAAGGAACACATTCTCATCACGTGTCTCATGCCCCGCACTCGATTTTATCGGAAATGCAAACTTTTCTACATTATTTTCAACTTTATTATATCAAATGTATATTATATTTATTTCTGTACCTCGTTCTGGGGATGCTTATTCAGATATTGCAAAATAATGCAAAAATTTTATTTTTCATGATTACTTTAATATTTATTTCTTATTTTGCATTACATTTTTTTCTTAGCTACACTGAAAAATGTATCATTTCAATAAATTTATCTTAATACAATTCATAACACGCTTTGTCATTGAAACATACGTATTTTCATTGGCTTGTTCTTATAATTTGAAAAAAGCGTATCCTATTTTTAAAAAATGTTACTAAACATTTTATTGCAACTTGTGTCGTCTTTCCATAATTTAAATTTATTTTTAATGTTATTTTTCACGATTTAAACTAAAAATACGCATCATAGCATAAGGTGGTTCTAAGCAAATTTGTAGATACAATTTAGGCGAAAAATTGTGTTAAATAAAATGTTATTGTAGCTTGTGTCCTTTTTTCAAAAAAATTAATTTTTTCATTTTTGATATATTTTTATAACAAGAGCTTATAACATATTTGAAGATATTTTTTGGTAGAACAACTTTTTGTGTCATTTTTTTCGTCTCTTGTGTCATTTTTCCAAAAATTTAATTTCCTTGTTTTTAATCTTATTTTTTTCGACTGAAAGAAAGTCTACTTGTGCTATCTAAGAATTACTCATAACAAATTTGTTGATCCTTTTTGGGTGAACAACTTTGATCAATTAATTGTTTTTCGTACCTTGTGTCGCTTTTCAAAAAATTTAATTTTTTTACTTTAAATGTTATCTTTTACGATTAAAACTAAAACTACGCGTCACATCAAAATATTATTGATGACAAATTTGGATGAGTTTTCAATCTTTTTCGGAAGAACAACTTTTGTCTATTCATATTTCTTAAAGCATGCGTCGTTTGTCTAATAATGTAATTTTTTAATTTTTAATATTGTTTTTTACGAATGAAACAGAAGCTACTGATAATATTGTTCTTTATTTGGCTTAAAATGTTATTTTTCGTTTTTTAGGGGGGGATTTTGAAAATGCTATAACTGACAATTTTCTTCTTATCGAAAAAAAACCGTGAGGATAAATTGTTTTAATGTTTGAGTACTACAGATAACCGTCCATGGAATTTCTAAATTAAAAAAAAATGGTCTTAAAATTTTTGAAAATGCTCTAATTTGTTGACATTTTATCCAAAATACCTGGTTAACGAACCCGATCTTTATTTTTGGTCCCTAAAACGGTGTGCCAAAGCAGAATCCAATCCGATTTGTCTTTCCAAAGTTATCCGGTATAAAGACGACGACAACAACGACGACAGACAGACAAAGACGTATAAACTATTTTTTCTGACTCAGGGGGGCTCAAAACGTCGAAATTTGATGGAATCCACGAAAGACATTTTTCACATAAAATCAATATCTTCTCATTATGATGAGAATGTAAAAAAGAGAAAAAAGATAAAGTTAGGTAAACAGAAAAAAAATCATAAAGAAAAAAAAACAAGTTCCTTAAAAGCAATTGAATTATTAACTTTAAAAGATTATTCAAGTCGTTTCATAAGAAAAATGCAGTATTTTAATGTTGAATTGTAATTTTAAGTTGTAAGATATGTTTGCAAACAATAAATATTTTTAAGAGTTTGTATTGTTTTCTTTGAATTTAATATTAATTCACCTTATGCTGCCACGTCATTTATTTCCGAAATTATAATTTCTCACATTCCAAATTCGAGTTTTTTTTCAGTTTTCTCATGTTTTCAATTTGTTCATGCATTTTTTTAATAATGGGCGTCTACAGTTCGTGAACGGCGATCTCCAAGAAGTATATTAAGCCAGATACTTTTATTTGAAACGTAATAGTTAACTAATTATAAGCATTCAAAGTCGGAAAATTTCTTAAAGTGGCCAAAACCGGTGCACCGACCCTACTAAACGTTATCTATGTTCGTAACGTTGCTTCCGCTGACATCCCTCTTCCCAACCCCTTGTCAGACCTGCATTTTTTGGCGCGACCCCCTGCCCCTTGAAATTAGTAACGTAGTTTATGGGCGGCCCCTAAGAAGGGGGGTTAGGTTGGTGTCCGGCGCCGATTTTTCTATTACTTTTCAGGTGAAAAGCGGAACCCTTATTATAAAAAAAAATTGTTTTTTGAGCAATCGTTAATATATAGGGTCTTTTGCTTTTTTTTATAATCTTAAAACTGATATATGTCGCAATTGTTTTAATTGATGCTGCGTTACAATATTAGCTTGAGTTGTAATCTAGGTGAAGACAATTGATTATGTGTGATGGACTGTAACTTTAAAATGTTATTCCTATTTTAACATCAGACCTTAAAAGAATAGTAGTGTCAGCGATTTATCTTATGAAATTTTTCCATATCCTAAAGCAAACACATCCAAGGGCTGAATTTTCCCACTTGTGACCTTTGTAATGGTTTTTAGTGGAAGGTTTTTTACCTTATGGTATTGCTGTTTCCACAGTTCGTTCACACTGGACACTCCATGAAACATGTGGAGGAAACCGATTGAAGAACATTTTCCAGTTTTTGTTCCTTGAAAGCTTAAAGTTCCTCCCTGGGTAATCCCAAACTGAAACCACTTTAATCGGAAATGAAAATGTTGCTTTCCCCATACCTCCAAATTTATGATTTTACATTGTTTTTAAAAACATCACGTTCTTATTCCATATCTCTAGTTTTATGTAAAGATGACCGAGAAATAAATTTTCTAATTTTTGGCAAAACAACGTTATGTTGTTTGTTGAATTGCCATACCCACCAACATGATGATTTAAACTATGGCATGTCTAATTCACGCTTCTTTTGTAAAGCCAATCTTCGATCATCTACAGATATCGTAAAATATCATCTTCGAATCAATAGCCCTCTTCAAATTGTCGAAAGTTGTATAGCTTATCTGCTCTGTCACCGCCACTGTTAACTTTTTCTTGCCATCTTCCTAATTGTCGCTCTGAACAAAGCTTCTTAAATCTTTGATGAACGGTTGTAAAAGATAACGAAGTATCTTCTTGACCCGAAATTCGCGACGAGCAGTAAAATATAGTTCATTAGCTTGGCTAGTCGTCCCGAAAATTCGGGACGACTATTTCATCCCCTTTTCAGATTCCCTCAATATTTCGGGACATATAGACACAGCCAAAAGATGAACGTTTCTTCTTTCCAGAATTCCAAAATCCAACAGCTTCTTTTTTATAGTCGAAAGTGACTCTCTCCTCTTGATATAAACAACCAGGTGCTTCATCATAATCGTTTTCTTCTTCTTGTTCTTCGCTTTCAACCGTTTATATGTCAATTTAACTATCTCCATCAGCAAATCGTAAGTGAACTAAATTTTCAATAATAAACGAGGAATTAAAAATTTTCTTCCTTATGATGTCCTCTAATACATCGTGTAGACGTACCTCCTCAGGAGTGATTTCTTATGGTTGAATTATGAGTTTTTCCGCATTGAAAGTTATTTTTAATAGCGACATTACATTTAACGGATTTATTATCATTTTATGTAGTCATACTTAATACAAAAGAAAAACAACCAAATTTACATATAACTGAAAACAATATGCTTTCTTCCGGTTTGTGTAAATCCCTTATCTACGCAAATCGTGATAAATTTATTAATCTGACAATCTAATATATGCTCAGTTATCATTACAAATGAAGAAATGATAATGCCTTTATTACATCACACATCCAATTCGTGAACCGGCAATGGTTGAATGGACGATATGTGTGAGAATACATGTATGGGTGTGTAATTTTCAATGGATATATTCATGTGTCTGACCATAAATACTCTTTAAACAGTTCTGTTATACGTATCCTCATCATTGCTTGTTAAATAAAGCACTAAAAGAAATTAGGGGTAGTTTTTGCACAACAGGGGTTCAATAATATAAGAACAAGTGTCATCGTTAACAAAAAATCAGTTTTATCATTATTTATTGTCTAAACGAAATATTTTAATACATCACTCACAGAAATGTAAAATTAATGAATATATTTCTGATTCATTGATATTATAAAAGGGGTGAATCACACATAATTTAGGGGTTGTCTCGAATATCGTTGATGATTCTTAATATAATTAAATATCAAAACAACATGTTTGCTGCTAGAAAGTCCAAAATCTTAAACTATATGTTATAATGCGAAGCATGCTAGGGGTGGATTTTCCTAATTATGATACTCTAGAGGATGAGTGTTTTTACCACTGAAGCTAATATTATAACACAGCCTCAATTACAACCATTCTAATCAATTACAATAACTTCAGTTGAAAACAGTAAATATGTAAAGACATTTTTTAGCTCATAAAAGAGTGAAAGACTCAAACATTTTGTTAGCTTTTATAACAGGAATAAAAACCCAAAAGCATAGTATGGGTGGGTTTAACCACTAAATTTGAACGATTGCCCAGAAAACTTTTTTTTTCATAGTCTGGGAGCCTTTTAAAGTAGTTCTGGTAGAGGTGCGTAGCGAAATATTTTGCGTACTTTTTTTACTTATAATTTCTAAACGAATTATAACACTTTTTAAACTGAAATTATTGGATTGGAAGCTAAAACGAGCATACTTTTAAATTTTCGTGTCTGAATATTAATGCTTACTGTTGCATGCAATTTAATGTACGTAAGTGGAAAATATTTCCAAAAATGTACATTTAAATTCAGTACGCTACTATTTTCTGCTATAAAATTGTAAGTCTTGTGTGTTAAAAACAAAATATTTTGCTTATTTGCGTTTTTCGTAAACTTTCCGATCTTCAGACTCATACAAATTTCAAACTTAACTTATATTTCTGAAGGTTTTATATATGGCTAATAAATCTAGCAGATACGAAAATTTCATTCCTCAATATAAATAGTTCTTATCTTTCCACTCGGTTTTAATTGACAGACAAAGATGTGTGATCAGATACAGATTATCATAGCATATAAGTTTATAAAAGTTATTTAAGTAGAAATATTCAAATATTCACCATTCCCGTTCATAAAAGTCTTTAAAAATTAGGTTTCAGTTATCTATGTGGAACATTCTCTATTATCTATCTACATTGAAACAATGAAAATCGTCATTCTTATCTTTACCTGCAACTTTTTCCTCAGTTCTACAAGTAAGTTTAATACGATATTAGGATTGAAGCAAGTTTCTATTTTTACATAATTTTTCGTGAGATTAACTGCCAAGTATTGAGGTAAATCATTATAAAGAGCTCATATTACAAAATTTCTGGACGTGTCTTTTTACTTGTCACTTTTACTTTGAATAATACCTTTTTTCCAAAATTATCTCAGTAAAGTGCATGCATCAAAGCACAACTTGGAAATTTTTCAAAGTTTCAGTCGACTTCTTTTAGATATTATAAATAAAAAATTACTCAAAATGTCTTGCTACGCACCTATCCCAAACTATAAATTTGAAATGAAAAATTAGTGATGGTAGACGCCGTGTGCTGACAAAAAAAGGTTACATAACCTATTAAAACTTTAATTAGGTCGTTCTCATCCTTCTCTGATACTTTGCTTCCCCTACTCCATCTCGTTTTGCTTACCCCCCCCCCACAATAATTCCCCTCATCACACTTCCTCTCCCCTCACTTCTTATACTACCCCCACCCCTTACTTCCCGATTCACTTCCCAACCCTGCCCCTACTTCTCCGTCCTCTACTTCCCCTACTTCTCCCTCCTATACTCCTCCTACTACTCCTCCCATACTTCCCCACTCTCACTTAACTTCACTGCCCCTCACTTCCCCTCCTAGGCTAAAAGTAGGACCGATGGACGGACGGACACCAAACCGAAACTGTAAGGGTTTCAATCCGAGGCTATAAAACCCTGAGTATGGCTATATAATATAAACACCATTTTTAAATATTTTAGATTCACAGATATCACTTATATTCATACTTCAGGTTAAAATTCTTTATTTTGTACCTACGACGATTTCAGTATAGTTAAAAATTAGTTCATCAACGTTGACTCCAGATAGCAGTAAATAATGATTACTATTTTTGCCTAATATTTTTGATAAAATGTCTGGTAACGCTCCATATGAATTTATCATACTATAAAATGAGAGGGTGTTTTGAAACGCTGAAGACAAAATCAAATAAATCGTCAAAATGGTATTTTTTCTCATATTTCAAAATATTTGTATCTGTTCTGACAATATTTTAAAAATATTTTTGCACATTTAAGGGTTTCGTAGCTTCGGATAGAAACCCTTGAGTTTCGGTCGGGTGTCCGTCCATCCGTTGTACTTTCTCTTGGAGAAGGGAGGTGGTGGCAAGTAGGGAAAGCGAGAGGAGGAGGACTAGGGAAGGGAGGATGACTAGGGGACGGGAAGTGAGGATGAGTAGGGTAGGGGAAGTGAGAAGAAGTGCGGGTTGGTGAAATAGGGCTAATGAGGGGAAGGAGGGGGATTGAGGGGTGGAGAGGGAGTGAGGGGAGTATACATAGGGGAAGTGAGAATGAGTATGGAAGGGGAAGTGAGGGTGACTATGGTAGGGAAAGTGAGGGGGTGTAGGGGGAGCGAGGGCGTAGACACGGCGAAAGTGAAGGAATGAGTAGTAGAGACGTGAGGGTGAGTATGGGAGTTTGGGGAAAGTTATTAGGGAAAGTGATAATAGGGGAAGTAGGGGAGGGGAGATTTTAACCTCAATTAAAAATATATATTTTTCAGTTGAAATTAATAGTACAACATTAATTAAACGTATTACATATTTCTTGTAGATTTTAGATTACTGCAACCGATTCGAAAGCAAAATCTTTCTATCACACGACATTTCAAGATAAATGATGTCAAATGTGCCAAAAATCGGGTATACGGCGCACATTTTCTAACTCAATTATTTCAGAACCTGACTGATTTTGCTGATTTTGCTTTTTCGACAAAATCATCATTTTCAAATTCTGCATTCAACTCATTGCCAAATCTAGAAGAGTTTTCCTAGAAATTAGGAAAAATCTGACATCAAGAGCAAACCTTTCTCTTTAAGTTTTAGCTAAAAACACAAATAAAAACCACGTCACTACTGACTGATCATAAAAAAATATTTACTCATACAACAGAAATATTCGCGAAGCTCGAAATCTGACATTATTAGAAATACGTGTTAATTTTATAGTGGAGAACTACTAATTGTTTAGTGAGAATATGTGATGTTTTTAGGGCTGTATATGTCACCGTTCATACCCGAAATCAATTCAAACTAGTTTTAAATAGTTGAAACGCGAAAATATCAGGAGCATTTGTCGAAACTAGTTTTAACTAAGCAAAACGCGGCGTAAACAAGTGCTTCTGTGAAAAACCCGAATCAATTTTTAATTTTCAATAACTAGTTTTACCTGCACTATTAAGTGAAAACCCGAAATACTGAGCTTGCAGTGACTGGTCACAGAAGAGTTATTGGTCGCATCTCGAACCACACTGAATACTATAGGTAAAACTAGTCCTTTCAAAAGCACAATTGGGTGAATCTAGTTTTAACTGATATTTTCAGTTAAAACACGAAATAAGACGGAATTCAAAAAGGCTTCGGGTTTCTTCAAAAGGACTTGGTTACTTCGCGTTTTTACTAGTTAAAACTAGTTTTAACTGAATTCTGGTTGAAACGGTAACATATATACTAATTAGAAGAAGTTTTTCATAGAAATAGAAATATGATGAATATAAAAGATTATGTAAAATTTTCAACTCTATTGAAACGATTTCAAAGGATTGAAAATATGTTAGGATATCCTAAAGGAATATCATCATATTTACTGCAACTTCACTGGATTTTTAAGAATTTCATTACATGTAAATGAAATTTCAAATAATTTTTTCAAAAGCATTGCGGTATTATCATAGACTTGAATAAATTTGGAAGATTTTAAAGAATTTAAAAGATTTTAGTATATTTAAAAACATTCCAATTAATTTCAATAGTTTTTCAAAAAATTTCAAAAGTTTTAAAGATTTTAGGGTATTTTAAAATATTTCGAGGAAGTTTCAAGAAATTAAAAGAATTTCAAGGAATATCATCAGATTTTATGTAACTTCTGGGGATTTCAAAGGATTTTATAATATTTCAATTAAACTTTTGAGAATTATTAACATGAATAATAATTTAAAAAGATTCACAGAAATTTTTAGGGGATTTCAACGGATTTTATCAGATTTCTGAGGATTTGAAAGGATTTCAGAGGAATTCAAATATTTCAAGGGATTTCAACTTTTGAGGAATTTTGAGAAATGTCAGATTTCATGTAACTTCACGGGATTTCAAGGAATTTTCGAAAGCTTAAAAAGTTTCAAGAGATTTCATGTGACTTCAGCGGATTTTATAATGTTTTAATGAAATTTCAAATAATTTATTCAAATTATTTGAGGGATTTCAAAGCATTACAAAGATTTCAAGAGATTTTCAAATATTTCAGGGTATTTCCAAAGATTTTAGGATATTTCAAAATATTTCAATGAATTTAAATAGTTTTCAAGCAATTTCAAAGGATTTTAAAGATTTTGGTGTATTTTTAAAGATTCCAAGGAATTTGTCAAGATCTTCAAAAAATCTCAAGTTTTTTCCAAAGATTTTAATGGATTGGAAATATTTTAGGGTATCTCAGAGAATTTCAAGAAAGAGATCTTATTCCCAAGAATTGAGGGATTTCAAAAGATTTCAAATATTTTTAAATATTTACAGGTATTTCTAAATATTTTAAAAACTCGAAAAGACTCAAGGGTATTCTTTACAAATATCCGTGAAAACAAAGTTTTTCACATTTTTTTAAATTACTACTACCCAAAAAATCATTAAACATTTTTTGATTTTCTCAGGCTTTGCATTATTTACTAAATACACTCATAGATTTGAGGATCTATACTTTTCTAGATTTGACGACAGAATAAACAGGAAGTACAAATATCTATAACCTCTGTTAAAGGGTTTTAATCTTCTTCATTGTTCTAATATAATAGTTTGTTTTGTTTAGTCACATTAAAATTTTACCTACTCAAGGAAATTTAGAAATGTCTTTATATTTTAAGATTCAAGCTAATATTCATTTAATTATGTTTTTTTAAATACTAATAGTTTACTGAGCAGGCAGGTCTGTTATATGAGATAGCATATACATTAAACTAGGAATATCACACAATGAATATATATATATATATATATGTGTGTGTGAAACAAATGGTTATTTATAAAATATGCAAAAACGGTCACGAATAAGAATAACGAGATTGTATAGTTAATTAATTCGGTTCGAATAAATAATAAGACGCCATGAATGAAGGTGATTCAATCACGATAGACGAAACAAGTTAAAATGAAAAAAAAACAATGAAATACTTATCGAGTAGGATAAAAACGCTCGCGTTAAGTTGGCGGTGAGAAGAATACAGTTTCTGTAAACCCAGAAGTTAGTGATCCAAAATCGTGATAGACATAAAAATTCACTTTCAATCCAGTTAAACGACTATGTGGGCTTTTATAATCTCCAAACTTTGTAGATCCATACCTAGATTTTGTTTTTTAATTTGACTATAGATGCAGCGATGAGAGGATATGGAGGACGGTCACCAACCGAACATTTTGATGTTCCTGCAGGAAGCCGCGTTTATGTACAAACTGAAGGTGCTGACGGCCAAGTTTTTTTTGGATTTCTAATTCCCATTGGTCCAAATAAGATTCCTACCTGGATGTATGAACAATTTCGACAAAATAATTCACAAGCGCACGTATATGTATCCCTGCCTCATGAGAGTCCTGAGGGTTATGAGCTTCAAGGTCATTTCATTGCAACTCTCAAACCTGGCAATTATAAAAATAATTTTTCACAATCCCGCTGTTATATAAGATATCACAACACTGTTTTAACAACAATTCTGGTGCCTAACAATTGGCGACTAGTAGCCCCTGGAATTTCGGCCATTTTTGTACGACTTCCAGATGACAATCACATCACTTTGGGCGGAATGCTGCGTTCTTGGGACGACGAGGATGGTATTCTTCCTGAATGGGTTTGTTGAATAAATTGGGTGTTAAGGATTCTCAACCCATATAGTCCAATCAAGAATATAGTGATGCAGAAATATTTTATGAATACAAAAACAACTGGACACTCTGAAAATTATTTTTATGGAATATTATGAAATTTTTACTGAAACGACTCAAATGGGATATTTGAGTCCTCCATTTCCATGATCCACGTTCTATTCTACTTCATGAGAGCTAAAATGGACACCTTAATTAAAACACTGAAAAAAATTGTAAAATGTCCTATTTTCCAATCAATTTTGTTCTAAATGTAGTTGAATGATTTCCGATAATACTGTTTTTATGAGAATATAACATTTTCATAACAGAAATGTTGTGTAATATTGTAGAAAAAAACTGAAAAAAAATTCCCTCGAATCAATGAAATATTGCTTTGATACATCAAACGGTGCGTTTGCCCTTGTTCAAATGTATGTATTATGATTTCAAAAGCATGAGATATTGTTTCTTTTTTTAATAACTTAAATAATATATTATTAAGCTATCGCAAAAAAACTGGGGATTCAGTTTTGATTCAGGTCATTTTCTCACAAAATCATTTTGAACTTCAGTTATATTCCATCTCTTGATCAATGTCAAAATAGAAAAGCAGTTGTAGAGCCTTCAATATTCGTATTGATCAATATGAACTAATCATGATTTCATTTCATTTTAGTACATTTTGTCGCCGTTTCTTTGTTCCGAATGAAACTTTTTTTTCTTTGATTAGAGAACTCATTAGCCGCAATTGAATATTTGATAGATTTAATAATAATTTGAAGCAATAGGAATGTCCTATCATTCTACAGATTGATGCTTCAAATTCTGGAGTATTATGCTATAGATGTAACACTACAGAAAAAAATAGGGGTTAGTATAACTAAGCAGAAGATAGAAAAATTTTCATCGATATAATATAGTCAGTTTTGAAGACGTCTAGTTAATTTAAGGCAAACATATAGAAAAATTTCGAATTTTTAGCCGACCCCTAACTTTCAAATATTAAAAAAAAATCCCTCTTCTTCTTAAGATACTGCGAATTCTAAATTCACTATTACAGTAACTATGCTATGCATATAAGTGGAAAACATACAGTAACGAATATATTGTTTGACAAGTCTAAGCAGAGAGTGCAAGGCAAAAACAACGTAATTTACAATTATGAGATAAGCATTAAAACGATATTGTAACGCTCACAGTGACATGTACCTAAGACTCCATTACAAATTTTCTAAGACGCAATATTTTAAACATAAAAAAGGCGAGTTTGCGGTGTTCTTTCAGAGAGTCAAAGTTAAGAAAGTATAACCAGTATTGTCTACTGCATGTGACAAAAACACTGGCTGCTGAAAAATGGAGGACCTAAGATCCGCATACGCAGAACAGGTAGCCAAGAGATGATACAAAGCTTCTCTTTTTCCGAGACTGCGTATCGGACAGGATCTAGATGGTTTATACATAAACTTAAACTCACCGATACAAATGCAAACTCTAATTGAACCCAGGAGCCTGAGGTGAGCAATTTTACTTGTGAGATAAAAAGCAAGACGGAAGGTAAGATAAGTTTAAATAACTGGTACTAAGGACAAGTGTGGAAACGCCTGTAAAGTGCCAGATTATAGTATTCTACCATAAACTAAGCATTTTAAATAAACTGAAAAATTATGCAAGATTGTCTTTTGAATATTTATTATGGTTGCATCTAATGCCGGGCATAAATGAGCAGAGTTACACATGCAGAAAAACTACTTTAGTTGCAAACCCCAATTAAATTTAACATTACTCGAAGGCTTAGCTGCTAAGAAATTTAATTTTACGAAGCAACCTACGCGATATTGTTGGTTCTTAATTTCTAACAGCCTCGCCAACCAACTAAGCGTTAGCTCAAAAATATCATAAACCAATTATAATCTATCAGTCTCGAATCGTCAAGCAAAATTTGGTGTATAAGATGAAAGGTTTCTAGCCCTCTTCAAAGAAAAGACTCGAAATTAAGAAAATGGAACCTAAGTAGAGATACTTCTCAACTACTTCAAGCTGAACCCCAAAAGAAAATAAACTATAACTTCACAAGCGACCTCCATGAAATACTACAATTTTTTATTTAGATTTTTTACATGAAAGAAATTTACTCTGTAGTATTCCTTAATCAGGTTATTCTTAAATTGAAGATCAGCTTGAGCGTTGGCGAGTATCACTATATCGTCAGTGTAGGCTAGTGACCTTACATCAATTAGGTGATCTATCGAAATGTCTATCGTCCTGTGATTTCTTAGGTCTTCCTCTAAGTCAGAGATTAATAAAGCGAATAGGAGTGGACTGAGAATCTCGCTCTGTAGAACCCCTAGAGGAACCCTAAGTGACGTGATGGAGCCGAACCTAGTCCTTATAGCCACGAAAGCGTCATCATATAAACTTTTGATGATTTTTAACATTTTTGTACTCACTCCCTTCCTGAACAATGTTTGTCAAAGAAGCGAGTGATAATTGAAGGAAAGGCTTTTTTAAAATCTATGAAAAACACAAAGACCTTACGTTTTGCAACAGCAAGATAAATTTAAATTAATGCATTCAGAGTGAAAATTTGATCTATACAACTCCGACCGATCTTGAAACCCAGCTGATTCTCTGGAAGGCAGTTTTCTATTTCAACTCATCTAGTCAGCCTTGACGACAGAATTCGGGTGAAAACTTTTTCAAGAGAATTAATGAAATCAGTTGCTCTGTAGTTTTAAGGGTATTACCTTTTTTGAAGAGCATAAAAGTTTCAATGTTATTCGAGTCGGAAGGAACTTTTTTTGTTCCCCAAATTCTGTTGAAAAAGCTAACCAGATTAGGGACCCAGGTCTCCGGCATTTCACTTCCTTTTCCGAGATGGTACAATCCAGTAAAGGATAGGAATTGATACACCACTTAACACTAACAGAAATCTTTTGAGTATATAGTGAATCCTCAAAAGCCTTCCAACGTTTGAAACTTATGCCATTAAATGTGGAAGACTTTATTTTAAAACTATTCAGTGCTGCCCAGAACGCTTTAACGTTATTTCAAGATGCAAGAATATTCAATAGACCGCACTCAAAATTCTTTTATTTTAAACTTGGAGTTCGAGTTAAGCTTTTTTTTCTATGTTTACTAACATATAATTTGGAAAATTGAGATAATTTACATTTTTTTTAAGACTCTTTAAATTTACGACGTATCATATCACATTCTCTACTGAAGCAGGCTTTTTTCCTGGGGCTCGCCAAAAAGGCTTGGAAACCAAGCCTTACTTATTCGCTACTAGCGAAATTGCACATGTGAGATTTTCGTCCAGCACCTCCAAAACCTCACCATTACAAGAAGCGAGACTAACATTTGTTCAGTGTATGCAAACAATGCTCTTTCCCTACACACGAATCTCTTGTTATCAAAAGATTCATTTAACGCACTATTTGAAATGAAATTACCTTTAGTAATTTTAACAACCACTACTAAATGTCCTTATAATTTTGGAATCCCCAACACCGAAAAATCTTAAATCAAACCCAACACCCCAAGAAAATCGAAGCATTGGGATACAACGAGCAAATTTCATCAAGCCACTCAGAGAAAAAGTTGTCTTGAAACGAAAGCATCATGCTCTTAGCTGTTTTGTTTTAAGCCGCGTGAATATATTTTTTACGCAAACAGAATTATTTGGCTGCAAGATTAGGTGAAGTTAGTCACATAAGGATAATTTTTCCTGCAAAAGAATTTCTGTTGAAATAAATGAAAATCCTCTCAACCTTAAATTTAAAAGGAAATTCCAAATACGTCAAGAAACATCATTTTGTCACAAAAGGACAGTTCTCTGAGTGGCAACATCTCCAGCGCTTCGACAAGAGCCTGGAAACCTATCGAAGACTTGAAATGAGTATCGACAGTAACAACTTTGAAGGCTAGGTCTTTCTCTATTGTTATCTGTAGGAGCTATACCTACTACGCAGGTGTAATTATGCAGCCAGGCCGGAGAAGCTATTGCCGATGACGAGGACCAGGTCTCAGCGAGGCATATTATATCTTTACCGGTGACTGAAGAGGCAAGCTCCGAGAAATTAGTTAACCCGTGCACATTCCAGAAAATGATACGAAAGCCTGGGCTTACCCCTTGCATACCGCTGAAATCTAGATTGCCCTCCGAACTCTCTGCAGGCATGAGTTAGGAAACCGAGTTCCCCGTTCTGATGTTTGCTTTATTTTTATTATTATTATTATTATATCATTAAGCCGTTTCCCTTTCGGGGTAGGCGTGAATTGCTCGGTGGTAAAGT
>JAABKJ010002544.1:0-27828 GCA_011634705.1 Andricus grossulariae | reverse complement strand
AAAGTTAATTTTCCACCAAAAAGTCCAATTTTTTATAAAAATAGTTTAACTTTTAACCAAATAGCTCAATTTAAACTGAAAATATAAATTTTCAATACAAAAGTTAATTTACGACCAAATAGTTGATTTTGTTACTAAAATACTGAATCTTCAATTGAGAAAAATTAATTTTTGGAGAAAAAGTTTAACCTGAAACCAAGTAGTATGATTTTTCAACATCAAAACATTAATTCTCAACGAAAAATGTGATAGTTCATATTTCAATAAATAGAGATTTTAATAAAAAATAGGAAAAATAAAACAGTTGAATTTCCAAGAGGAAAATATAAATTTTCCACAAAAAGGTTCATTTTTAACTAAAGAGTTGCATTTAAAAAAAAAATCTTAACAATAAATAACCTTTATACAAGTATTTAAATTTTCAATTAAAAAAGATTATATAAATTGTTCGAAAATAAGGCTAGAAATTAGAAATTAGAAATAGTTGAAATTTGAACTACTGTGTTAAAATTAATTTTTTTGGTAGAAGATTCATCTCTTTGATACAAAATTTAGCTCTATTGCTGAACATTCGTTTCATTTTTGGTTGAAAATTAATTTTTTTAAACTGAAAATTGTAGCTTTTCCATGTTTGGTTCAAAATTAATAATTTCAATTTCAAATTGATTTTATCTATTTTTTTGTTGATGATTGAACTATTTTATTGAAAAACTTTCTTTTTTGGTTGAAATCAGCTGTTTTTGGATAAAAATTAAAATATTTTTTGTTTAAATATCAACTATTTCATTTATTATTTGAAATTTATCTCTTTTGGATAAAAATTTAAATACTTGGTTAAAAGTTGAACTATTCTGTAAAATTTTTTTTTTTCGGTAGAAGATTCATCTCTTTTGTAAAAAATTTAGCTATACTGCTGAACATTCGTTTTATTTTTTGTTGAAAATTAATGTTTTGAACTTGTTTGTTTGAAAAATGAAATACTTGGTTGGAAGTTGAACTACTTAGTAAAAAATTAATTTTTTTTTTTTTGGTTGAAGATTAATCATTTTAGTTGAAGGGTGAACAATTTGATTGTACATTTTTTTTCTGAAAACTAATATTTTTGGTTTGAACATTCAACTGTTTTGTAGAAAAATTCGCCTTTTTGGCTTGAAAATTCAACTATGTAGTAGAAAATAAAATTATTTGGTAGAAAATTAACTTTTTTGTTGAAAATTCATATATTTTATTGAAAATTAATTTTTTGAACTGAAAATTTAACGATAGAATTTTTAATTAAATTTTTAGTTGAAAATTGAGCTGTTTCGTTGGAAATTCATCTTTTTTAATTTAAAATTAGTTTGTTGAAAATTCATCTATTTGGTGGAAAATGTTTTTAGTTGAATTTTAATTTCTTTGTTTTAAAATTCGACCATTTGGTGATGAAAAATCAACTTTTTTGCAAAAATCGCTATTCTATTGAAAATTGAACTAATTTCTTAGTCATTTTTTTTGTTCGAAAATTTAACTGTTTTTTAAAATTCGTCCTTTTGGATTGAAATTTCATCTTTTATGGGAGAAAACTCGTGAAATGTGATTATTTTCAAAGATATTTCCTTTATTTTATTCGTGTTATTTCTAATTATTAAATTTTTTGTTGTTGCAAAAAAAAGATCAGTTGTGATTTAAAACTCTAATCAAAAGTTAATAGATTTATCTTGAATTGGATGAAGAATCCATGAGAGAATAATTCAAAGTCAGAGGACGTGACACCTCCCTTAATCACACATTTTTAAAAATTTTAATAATAAAAATTAATTAGTAATAATTTTAATATAAAATAATAATTTAAAATTGATTTGTTACCCAGGAAAATGAACCAAACTACACCTTGGAAAACCTTTAAAATGACCTAAAATTTGAAGTTAAGATTTAAAAAGTGGCCCTAAAAATGAAAAGTGCATCAGTTCCGGTTTAGTAACCTCACCACCGAATTCAAATCCGGAAGAGCAAAACTGGGAGAACGACGTGGATTAAAAAGGATAAAAGAAGAAAAAGAAGAAGAAAAGGACATTAGGACGGGTTTGGTGGTCCTATAGGGAGGGCACAATACCTACAACCGGCCTCTTTTATAGATCAAACCCAACAACCTCGACCTAGTCCCTGACGAGGTCGCGACCCGAAACGCCAGCAACGATCTTAACCTCGACCTCCTCCGCGTAACTGCGGCACGCGTTTACATGCGTCGAGTACATCAGAATCAGATAATTCATCCCTGGACCAATTTTTCGATTTCAAGGTTGGACCTCTCTCCATTTATCTAGAACTACATCGATCAATTTTTCAAAGTCTGCTCAAGAAAGGCATTCCCATCAGTTTCAATTTCAATTCCATCATTCTTCCATCTTGAGTCGTGAAATTAGTCCTTGGATTACTAGAATTGAAAGTGGATTATGGCGGATTACAAGAGGATTAGCAAAGATTAAAAATGGAATACCTGGGATTACAAATAGAGTTAGCGGGATAACGAGTACGTAATCTAGGAATATGAGTGGATTACTAAATTACTTAGGATTACAAAAGGGATTACAAGTGGATTACCTAGGATTACAAGTGGTTTGTCTAGTATTCCCACTGGATTGGCCGGATTACTCAGATTATTTAGAATTAGAAGTGGATTACTCTAGATTACAAGTGGATTATTTGCAATTACAAGTGGATTATCTAGGATTAGAAGTCAATTGCTAGGATCAAATTGGATTACAAGTGGAGTATTTTGGATTACGTGGAGAACGAGTACATAATCTAGGAATGTGAGTGGATTACTAAATTACTTAGGATTACAAAAGGGGTTACAAGTGGATTACCTAGGATTACAAGTGGTTTGTCTAGTATTCCCAGTGGATTACCCAGATTACTCAGATAACTCGGAGTTACAAGTGGATTACTCTAGATTACAAGAGGATTATTTGAAATTACAAGTGGATTATCTAGGATTAGAAGTCAATTGCTAGGATAAAATTAGATTACAAGTGGAGTATTTTGGATGACGTAGATAACGAGTACATAATCTAGGAATTTGAGTGGATTACTAAATTAATCAGGATTACAAAAAGGATTACACTTGGATTACTCAGTATTACAAGTGGTTTGTCTAGTATTCATAGTGGATTATCCAGATTACTTAGATAACTCGGAGATACAAGTGGATTACTCTAGATTACAAGTGGATTATTTGGAATTACAAGTGGATTACCTAGGATTAGAAGTAAATTACTAGGATCAAATTAGATTACAAGTGGAGTATTTTGGATAACGTGGATAACGAGTACATAATCTAGGAATGTGAGTGGATTACTAAATTACGTAGGATTACAAAAGGGATTACAAGTGGATTTCCTAGGATTACATGCGGTTTGTCTTGTATTCCCAGTGGCTTATCCGGATTACTTAGATAACTCAGAGTTACAAGTGGATAACTCTAGATTACAAGTGGATTATTTGAAATTGCAAGTGAATTACCTAAGATTAGAAGTCAATTACTAGGATCAAATTGGATTACAAGTGGAGTATTTTGGATAACGTGTGAAAAATTAAAATCCAGCATGATCAATTTTTCGATTACTAGAATGGAAAGTGGATTACTGCAGATTACAAGAGGATTGGCAAAGATTAAAAATGGAATACCTGGGATTACAAATAGGTTTAGCGGGATAACGAGTACATAATCCAGGAATGTAAGTGGATTACTAAATTAGTCAGGATTACAAAAGGGATTACACTTGGATTACCTAGGATTACAAGTGGGTTGTCTAGTATTCCCAGTGGATTTTCCGGATTACTCAGAATTACAAGTGGATTACTCTAGATTACAATTGGATTCTTTGAAACGACAAGTGGATTATCTAGGATTAGAAGTCAATTACTAGGATCAAATTGCATTACAAGTAGAGTATTTTCGATTACGTGGATAACTAGAACATAATCTAGGAATGTGAGTGGATTACTAAATTACTTAGGATTACAAAAGGGATTACACGTGGATTACATATAATTACAAGTAGTTTGTCTAGTATTCCCCGTGGATTAGCCGGATTACTCAGATCACTCAGATCACTCAGAGTTACAAGTGGATTATTCTTGATTATAAGTAGAATATTTGAAATTACAAGTGAATTACCTAAGATTAGAAGTCAATTACTAGGATCAAATTGGATTACAAGTGGAGTATTTTGGATTACGTGTGAAAAATTAAAATCCAGCATGATCAATTTTTCGATTACTAGAATGGAAAGTGGATTACTTCGGATTACAAGAGGATTTACAAAGATTAAAAGTGGAATACCTGGGATTACAAATAGGTTTAGCGGGATAACGAGTACATAATCTAGGAATGTAAGTGGATTACTAAATTACTCAGGATTACAAAAGGGATAACACTTAGATTACCTAGGATTACAAGTGGGTTGTCTAGTATTCCCAGTGGATTTGCCGGATTACTCAGAGTTACAAATGAATTACTCTAGATTACAAGTGGATTACTTGAAATTATAAGTGGATTACCTAAGATAGGAAGTCAATTACTAGGATCAAATTGGAAAACAAGTGGAGTATTTTGGATTACGTGTGAAAAATTAAAATCCAGCATGACCAATTTTTCGATGACTAGAATTAAAAGTAGATTGCTGCGGATTACAAGAGGATTAGCTGGGATTATACTGGATTACTGGATTACTTATATTATTCTGATTACAAATGGATTACTCCATAATACAAGTAAATTTACGGTGATTAAAAGAGAATTATGCAGAATACAAACGGATTACTGTGGATTATGAGTGGATTACCGAAGATTAAAAATGGAATACCTAGGATTACAAATAGATTTAGCCTGATAACGAGTACATAATCTAGGAATGTAAGTGGATTACTAACTTACTCAGGATTACAAAAGGGATAACACTTGGATTACCTAGGATTACAAGTGGGTTGTCTAGTATTCCCACTGGATTGGCCGGATTACTCAGATTATTTAGAATTACCAGTGAATTACTCTAGATTACAAGTGGATTATTTGAAATTACAAGTGGATTATCTAGGATTAGAAGTGAATTACTAGGATCAAATTGGATTACAAGTGGAGTATTTTGGATTACCTGGGAAAAATTAAAATCCGGCATGACCAATTTTTCGATTACTAGAATTGGAAGTGGATTGCCGCGGATTACAAAAGGATTAGCAAAGATTAAAAAGGGAATACCTGGGATTTCAAATATATTTAGCGGGATAACGAGTATATAATCTAGGAATGTAAGTGGATTACTGAATTACTCAGGATTACAAAAGGGATTACACGCAGATTACCAAGGATTACAAGTGGTTTGTCTAGTATTCCCAGTGGATTACCCAGATTACTTAGATAACTCGGAGTTACAAGTGGATTACTCTAGATTACAAGTGGATTATTTGAAATTACAAGTGGATTACCTAGGATTAGAAGTAAATTACTAGGATCAAATTGGATTACAAGTGGAGTATTTTGGATAACGTGTGAAAAATTAAAATCCGGCGTGACCAATTTTTCGATTACTAGAATTGAAAGTGGATTGCCGCGGATTACAAGGGGATTAGCAAACATTAGAAATCGAATACCTGGGATTACAAATAGATTTAGCGGGATAACGAGTACAAATCTAGGAATGTAAGTGGATTACTAAATTAATCAGGATTACAACAGGGATTACACGTGGATTACATAGGATTACAAGTGTTTCGTGTAGTATTCCTAGTGGATTACCCGGATTACTCAGATAACTCAGAGTTACAAGTGGATTACTCTAGATTATAAGTGTATTATTTGAAATTACAAGTGGATTACCTGGGATTAGAAGTCAATTACTAGAATCAAATTGGATTACAAGTGGAGTATTTTCGATTACGTGTAAAGAATTGAAATCCGGCATGACCAATTTTTCGATTACTAGAATTGAAAGTGGATTGCCGGGGATTACAAGAGGATTTGCTGGGATTATACTGGATTACTTGAATTACTCACATTATTCGGATTACAAATGGATTACTCCATATTGATAGTAAATTGCCTGGGATTACACGAGGATGATCTCAGATTAGAAACGTATTAACTTGGATTACTAATGGATTACAGAAAATAAAAAATGGAATACCTGGGATTACAAATAGATTTAGCGGGATAACGAGTACATAATCTAGGAATGTAAGTGGATTACTGAATTACTCAGGATTACAAAAGGGATTACACGCAGATTACAAAGGATTACCAGTGGTTTGTCTTGTATTCCTAGTGGATTATCCTTATTACTCAGATAGCTCAGAGTTACAAGTGGATTACTCTAGATTATAAGTGTATTATTTGAAATAACAAGTGGATTACCTGGGATTCGAAGTCAATTACTAGGATCAAATTGGATTACAAGTGGAGTATTTTGGATTACATGTGAAAAATTAAAATCCGGCATGACCAATTTTTCGATCACTAGAATTGAAAGTGGATTGTCGGGGATGACAAGAGGATTAGGTGGGATTATACTGGATTACTTCGATTAATTATATTATTCGGATTACAAAATTGATTACTCCATGTGACAAGTAAATTTCCGGGGATTACAAGAGAATTATCCGGAATACAAACGGATTACCGTGGATTATGAATGGATTAGCATAGGTTAAAAATGGAATACCAGGGATTACAAATAGATTAAATGGGATAACAAGTACATGATCTAGGAATGTAAGTAGATTACTAAATTACTTAGGATTACAAAAGGGATTCCACGTGGATTACCTAGGATTACAAGTGGCTTGTCTAGTATTCCCAGTGAATTAGCTGGATTACTCAGATTACTCAGAGTAACAAGTGAATTCCTCTAAATTACAAGTGGATTATCGGGATTACAAGAGGATTAGCTGGAATTATACTGGATTACTTGTATTACTCATACTATCGGATTACAAATGGATAACTCCTTGTTGCAAGTAAATTGCCGGGGATGAAAAGAGGATTATCATTAATCCAATCGAATTAACGTGGATTATGAATCGATTACCAAAGATTAAAAATGAAATACCTGGGATTACAAATAGATTTGGTAGGATAACAAGTACATAATTTAGAAATGTAAGTGGATGACTAAATTACTTTGTATTAAAAAAGGGATTACACGTGGATTACCTAGGATTACAAGTAGTTTGTCTAGTATTCCCCGTAGATTATTCGTATTACTCAAATTACTCAGAGTTAAAAATGGATTACTCTAGATTACAAGTGGATTATTTGAAATTGTAAGTGGATTAGGCCGGATTAGAATTCAATTAGTAGGATCAAATTGGATTACAAGTGGAGTATTTTGGATTAGGTGTGGATTATTTGAAATTACAAGTGGATTACCTAAGATTAGAAGTCCATTATTTGGATCAAATCGGATTACAAGTGGATTATGCTGGATTACAAGTAAAAATTGAAATCCAGCAAATTTTGACGGAACAATTTTTTGGTCACTAGAATTGAAAGTAGATTGCTGCTGGATTACAAGGGGATTAGCTGTGATTATATTGGATTACTTGGATTATTCATATTACGCTGTTTACAAATGGATAACTCAGTGGCATAAGTAAATTGGCGGGGATTACAAGAGTATTATCCGGAATATAAACGCATTATCGTAGATTATGAATGGATTACTAACAATTAAAAATGAAATACCTGGGATTACAAATAAATTGAGTGGGATAACATGTACATAATATAGGAATTTAAGTGGATTACTAAATTACTTAGGATTACAAAAGGGATGACATGTGGATTACGTAGGATTACTAGTGCGTTTTCTAGAATTCCCAGTGGATTAGCCTGATTACTCAGAGTTACAAGTGAATTACTCTAGATACCAAGAGTATTATTTGAAATTAAAGTGGATTACCTAGGATTAGAAGTCAATTACCAGGATCAAATTGGATTACAAGTGGAGTATTTTTTATAAAGAGTGCATTATTTGAAATTACATGTGGATTACCGAGGATTAGAAGTCAATGACTTGGATCAATTTGGATTACAAGTGGATTATGCTGGATTACGAGTGGAAAATTATAATCTGGCATCTTTTGTTGGAAGGTAGTACTCGATATTTATCTAGAACTACATCAATCAATTTTTCTAAGTCTGCTCAAGAAAGCAATACCCACCAGTTTAAAATTTAATTCCATCATTCTTTTATCTTGATTCGTGAAATTATTCCTTGGATTACTAGAATTTAAAGTGGATTTCTGCGGATTACAAGAGGATTAGCTGGGATTAAACTGGATTACTTGGATTACTCATATTAGGCGGATTACAAATAGATTACTCCACATTAAAAGTAAATTGCCTGGGATTACAAGAGGATTGTTTCAGATTACAAACGTATTAAATGGGATTACTAATGGATTGCCAAAAATTATAAATGGAATACCTGTGATCACAAATAGATTTAGCGGGGGGAAAGATACATAATCTAGGAATGTAAGTGCACTACTAAATTACTCAGGATTACAAAAGGGATTACACGTGGATTAACAAGTATTACAAGTGGTTTCTCTAGTATTCCCAGTGGATTAGCCAGATTAATCAGGTTACTCAGATTACTCAGATGAATCAGAATTACAAGTGGATTACTCTAGATTGCAAGTGGATTATTTGAAATTACAAGTGGATTGCCTAGGTTTACAAGTCAATTACTATGATCGAATTGGATTACAAGTGGAGTATTTTGGATTACGAGTGGATTATTTGAAATTACAAGTGGATTACCTAGGACTAGTAGTCAATTACTTTGATCTAATTGGATTACGAGTGGATTATTCTGGATTAGGAGTGACAAATTAAAATTCAGCATATTTTGCTTGAAGGCAGTACTCGAACTCAGATAATACATCTTTGAACCAAATTTTCGATTGCTAGAATTGAAAGTGGATTGCTGCGGATTACAAGAGGATTAGCTGGGATTATACTGGATTACTTGGATTACTCATATTACACTGATTACAAATGGATTACTCCGTGTTACTAGTAAATTGCCTGGGATTACAAGAGGATAACCTTAGATTACAATCGAATTAGCTCGGATTACGAATAGATTAACTGAGATTAAAAATTGAATACCTGGGGTTACACATACATTTAGTGGGATATAAATGAAATAATCTTGGAATGTAAGTGGATTAACCAGGATTATACTAGGTTACTCGAATTACAAGTGGATTACTCCAGATTGCAAGTGAATTGTCTGGAATTATATGTGGATTACACTAGATTACAAGTAAATAACCTGGATTAGACAGTGGATTATATTAGATCAGAAAAGGATTACCTGGGATTACAAATAGAATAACTGGAATTACAAACATAATAACTGGGATAACAAGAGGATTACTCAGTTTGAAATGTGAGTTACGGCGGATTACAAGAGGATTAACTGGCATTATACTGGTTTATTTGGATCAGTCTTATTACCCGGATTACAATTAAATTTCTCTGGATTACAATTAAATAACCCGGGATTACAAGTAGATTATCCGAGGTCACAAATGGATTAACTTGGATTACGAGTAGATTACCTAAGATTAGAAATTGCCCAGGATTATAGGTGGATTGCTCCAAATTGCAAGTTAATTGACTGGGATTACAAATATATTAACTGGAATAACAAGTAGATTATCTCGTAATATGAGTAAATGACTATGATCATATCAGATTAAACGGATTACAAGTGGATTACTACGGAAAGCAATTTGATTGGATTACAAATCAATTACCTAGGATTATAAATAAATTACCTAGTGTAATTCCATTGATTAAAAGTAGATAATTTTGGATTACAAGTGCATTACCTGGGATTAAAAATGGATTGTCTGGAATTACAAATGGATAAACTGAGCTTAAAAGTGACTCATTTATTATTATAAGTGGATTATCTGGAATTAAACTAGGGTTAGTGGATTAAAAGTGGATTCTATAAGATGACAAGTGGATTATCTTGCATTATAAGTGGATTAATCCTGATTAAAAGTGAATTATCTGGCATAAAACTAGTTTAAGTGGATTACAATTGGATTCTCTTGAATTACAAGTGAATCATTTTGTATTAAAAATGGATTATCTTGGATTACAAGTGGATTACTCTGGACTTAAAGTGGATTATCTGGGATTACAAAAAAATTACCCAGGATAACAAGTAGATTATCTAGGATTATAAGTTTACTTCCTAAGATTAAAAGTGGATTATGTCAAATTAAAAGTAGATCAATCCTGAGTAAAAGTGGGTAACCTGGCATTACAAATGGATTGTCTAGCAATACAAGTGGTTTGTTCAGGATTCCAAGTGGATTACTTGGAGTATACGGATTACTCGGATTACGCTGGATTGCAGGTAGTTTACTTTGGATTATAAGGGGATTATTTTGGATTACGAAGGATTACACTGGATTACTTAGGATTGAAAGTGGATTACATGGGACAAAAAGTGGATTGCATGGGACAAAAAATGGATTACCTGGTATTAAAAATGATTGCCCGGGATTTAAAAAGTGATTGTCTGGGATTGCAAATGGATAGCTCGGGATTACAATTGAATTTTCTAGGATTATACTCGGTGAATCACAATTACAAGTAGATTACTCCTGATTACCAGTGGATTATCTGGCATTAAACTAGGTTAGGCGGATTACAAGTATATTACCTACGGCTGTACTGGATTACTTGGATTACTCATATTATTCACATCACAAGTGGATTGCCTGGGATTATATATGGATTACTCCATAATACAAGTGGATTACCTAGGATTACAAGTGAATTATTGGGATAACTTATATTACTGTAATTTGCAAGTGGATTACTTTGGATAAAAAGCGGATTATATTGGATAACGTGTGGATTATGTAGGATCATAAGTTGATTGCTTATGATGACAAGTGGATTACCTAGCATTACACGTGATTTCTCTAGTATTCACAGTGGATTACATGGATTACTCAGATTACTCAGAGTTACAAGTGGATTACTCTAGATGAAAATTGGATTATTTGAAATTGCAAGTGGATTGCATAAAATTAGAAGTCAATTACTTATATCAAATGGGACTAGAAGTGGATTCCGAGTGGGACATTAAAAAAAATAGAATACCTGGGATAAAAAATAAATTTAGTAGGATAACAAGTACATAATCCAGAAATGTAAGTGGATTACCTAGGATTATACTAGGTGACGGATTGCAATTGGATTACAACTGATTGAAAGTTGACTACGATGGATTGAAAGTGGATTACAACAGGTTGCAAGTGGATTACAATGGATCGCAAGTGGATTATCCGGTTTGCAAGTTGATGACCAGGGATTGCATGTGGATTAGACGGACTGAATGTGGATTATAACGAATTGGATGTGGATTATACGGACTGAGTGTGGATTATAACGGATTGGATGTGGATTACAATGGATTGAAAGTGGATTAGCCGGATTGCAAGTTGATGGCCACGGATTGCATGTGGATTGGGTCGCATTGAATGTGGATTATAACAGATTGGATGTGGATTACGTCGGATTGCAATTGGATTACCTCGGATTACAAGTGGATTACCACGAATTGCAAGTGGATTGTCTGAAATTATATGTGGATTACTCCAGCATACAAGTAAAAAACCTCGATTAAAAAGTGAAAATAATTAATTTTCCACTCGTATTCCAGAGTAATCCACGTGTAATCCAATTGGATACAAGTAATTGACTTCTAATCCGTGGTAATCCACTTGAGATTTCAATCCACTTGTAATACAAATTTTTCATTCTGAAAAAGATAAGTCGAAAATGTACAATCCGAGGCTAACAATGGAAAAAATAATTTATTTATATAATTATTAATATTATAAATAAATGTTCTTAAATTGTTGCTAATTTATTTTTCAGTTTTTTTTCGAAATAATTATTTTAAAAATTATCAAAGCCAAAGTGTAGATTTGTCAAACACTCAGAAACTAAAAAAAGAATGCTGTTGTGGTGGCAAGAAACTAGGTAGACATACCGGTCAACTATTGCACAACTTCGTCGCTCTTTATCGCGATCTGACACAACATCCTCACTTTCCCAACTCGTCCGAAAATTACGAAATTTCCTTTTCAGCAATATTTTTCAATGTGAAGACTCAAGCTACAAAGACTTGATAAATATCGAAAAAAATGTATTGAAAAATAAAATTTTATTTATAAATTAAACATTATCAGAACAAAAGTACGTCAATTGAGTGTAAGATTTATTTCTTTTTCTTTTTTGCGATGCTGTTGATTCAATCATGTCAGATTTTAATTTTTCTCTTTTTTTTCGCAAACTGTCGAGGATTTTTTTTTCTTTGGATCGTAATTTTTCTTAGCAACTCGTCATATGTTTATTGGCGTTATAAATTAAATTTTTTTAATAAACAAATTATCTCAATTATACAAGTGCGAGACATTTTTATTCTCCTTCGCGACAATGTTTATTCACTCTTGTCAGGTTTTCTTTTTTCAATTTTTTTTCTTGCGCAAATCATCGACAATTTTTGTCTTTTCTCCTTGGATCGAAATTTCCAACCAACAATAGAATCGTTAAGTTTTTAATTCAAAACATTAATTTTCAATGTAAAAATAATATTTTTGAAGCATAAAAAGATCAATTTTTAACAAATTAGCTGAATTCTCAAGGAAAAAAATTAATTTTGTACCAAGAAGAATAATGCTCTACCAAAAAAGATGAATTTTCAACAAGGTACATGAATTTTCAAGACATTTTTTTTCAGCTGTAAATATAAATTATCTACCAAATGAATTTTCAACAAAAACGTTAATTTTCAACCATGTTTAACTTTCAAGCCACAAAGACAAATTTTCTAGAATACAGTTGAAATTTCAACCGGAAAATATAAATTTAAAACAAACAAAAAAACAACTAATTTTTAACAAAATACTTGAATTCTCAACAAAAACGATGAATTTACAACAAACAAGATTAATTTTCTATCCAAAAAGACGCATTTTCAACAAAATACAAAACTTTTCTGACAAAATTGTTTATTTTGAAGCCAAAAAGATGAGTTACCTACAAAACAGTTGAATTCTTAACCCGAATATATGATATTTGATCAAAAAAGTTAGTTTTCTATCACATAGTTAAATTTTCAAATAAATAGTTTAATTTTAAGCTAAATAGTTTAATTTTTCACCAAAATAGTCTATTTTTTAACAAGAAATATGAATTTTCAACAATAAAGTTAATTTTTAAAGAAGAAGTTAAATTTTCCACCAAATTTTTGAATTTTCAAGCCAGAAAGATAATTTTTTCTAGAATACAGTTGAATTTTTAACCGTAAATATGAATTTTAACCAAAAAAGTTAATTTAAAACCAAATAGTTAAATTTTTTAAATAAAATGATGAAACTTCAAACAATACAGATTTTAATTAAATAAAAAACAGTTGAATTGAATCAAATACGTCGAATTTTCAACCAAAATAGTTAAATCCGCAAACAAAAAAGATGGATTTTAAGTCAAATTTTACAATAAAAAAATCAATTTTCAGTTAAAAAAGAAAAAAACGAATTTTTAACAAAATAATTAAATTTTCAACTGAAGAAATGAATTTTTAACTAAAATGTTGAATCTTCTGTGAAAAAAAAACTTTCAACAAAACCAAATAACTAAACAGTTGAATTTACTACTAAAAAAAAAATTTTCAATAAAAAATATTAATTTTTAACCAAAAATGAAATAGTTACATTAGTTAAAAAAATTAATTCTCAACCAAAAAAACAAATTTCTAACAAAATAGTTAAATTTTCAACCAAAGATATGAATTTTTGACTGAAATTATGAATCTTCAGAAAAAAAACTAATTTTTAACGAAAGAGGTCAACATTCAACCAACTAGTTAAATTTTCAAGCAACTAGTTGAATTTTCAACCAAAATAATAATAATTTTTCAACCAAAAAGAATAACTGTATACAGAATCATTAAAAAAATTAATTTCCCACCCAAAATAAAACGAATTTTCAACAAAATAGTTATATTTTCAACCAAAGTGATAAATCTTCAACCAAAAAATGAATGTTTAACAAATTAGTTCAACCGTCAACCAAGTAGTTTAATTTTTGACTAAACGAGATGAATTCCACACTCTGAATTCTATTAACTCAATTCGCATTCAAGCGAAAAAACGAAAAAAAGGGGAAAAAGTGGTACAAGGGGAAAAAGGGGAAAGGGGAAAGTTTCTTGAAAACAGGGGCAAAAAGAAGAATTCTTCCACTTGAAGTATATTCTGTTCGCGTATATAGCCAGAATGCGGACGCGGTCAACACAAACCGCAGACGGTCGTCTGCGGTCTTCTCGTTGGCCGTACAACTTTTCCAGTCTCACACTCGAGACTCATCGGGTTTTGTTTACATGAGACTTGAGAATTTTTATCAGCTGTGGTTACAGAGATACAGAGGAATGTGTAATAAAGTTCGAGAGAACATTTTTATTAAGCACGCATTGCCGAAATTTCTTTTTTTAATTTCCCCTACATTCCCCTACTTCCCCTCTCCGAATGTCACCCACCGCGTCCCCTCCATTCCCGAACATCTTCCTCCACTACTTTCCCCTCTTCTCACTTTTATAGCTAACACTCCCTTTCCACACGTCCCTTCCCCCTACATCACTTCCCCTCCCCTACTCGACCTAATTTTGTAATCATTCCCCTACTCCCCCTCATTTCCAATCCCTACCTTCTTTCTTAATTTCTACTTTTTCTACTTTCTACTTCTTCTACTTCCTTTACTTTCCCTCCCCACGCTTCTCCATTTGTCATCCCTTTTCCTAACACTCCCTTTCCCCTCTTCTCTTCCCCCTACATCACTTCCCCGCCTCTACTCAACCTCATTTTGTAATCATTCCCCTACTCCCCCTCATTTCCCATCCCTACCTTCTTCCTTAATTTCTAGTTCTTCTACTTCTTCTACTTCTTCTACTTCTTCTACTATTTACTTCTTCTACTATCTACTTCTTCTACTTCCTTTACTTTCCCTCCCCACGCTTCATCTTTTATCACCCCTTTTCTAACATCTTTCACATCTATTTCCGCCTCTCCTCACTCCCCCAGCGAACACTCCCTCTGCATACTTGCCTTCCCGCAACGTCACTTACCTACCCATACTCACCCTTATTTCTAACCTTTTCCCTTACTTCTCCTAATCCCCCTTATTTCCCATACCATCATTCTCCTTACTTCACATCCACTCATTACCGCTCAATTCCCCTACTTCCTCTACATTCCCTTACCATACTTCACCCTTTGTCACCCTTTTCTAACTTCTTCCACCTCTACTTTTGCCTCTCCTCGTTTAACCAGCTTACACTATCTTTTCCTACTTCACTTTCCCTGACATCACTTCCTCTTCCATACTCATCCTCATTTCTAATCATTTCCTCTACTTCCCCTACCCCCACTCGATTCTCATCACTACCCTTTCTCTAACTTCCTCTCGCACCATGTACGGTACTTTCCCTACCCCTCACTTCCCCTCGATTTTCCTACTTCTCCACCCATCATTCTCCCTACTTCACATCCTCTCATTCTCGCTCAATTCACCTACTTCTTCTACTTCCTCTACTTTCCCTTCCTACGTTTCACCCTTCGTAATTTCTTTTCCAACTTCTTCCACCTCTACTTCCACTTCTCCTCACTTCCCCAGCAAACACTCCCTTTCCTCTAGTTCCTTTTCCCCAGCCCTTACTTCTCCTCTACTCACCCACATTTATAATAATTTCCCCTACTCCTCCTTATTTCCCCTCCCATCATTCTGCCTTCTTCTCACCCCCTCCTTTCCCTACTCCCTTCCTCTACCTCCCTTCCTCTTCCACACTCGCCCTCTCCTACTCCTCCTAGATTCTCCTACCTCCCCTTTTCGAATTTCACCTATCGCGTCCCCTCCATTCCCGAACTTCTTCCTCCACTACTTTCCCCTCTTCTCACTTCCCTAGCTAATACTCCCTTTCCCCACTCTCTCTTTCTCCTTCTTTCTCCTTCCCCCTACAAAACTTCCTCTACCCTACGCACCCTCATTTGTAATAATTCCCCTACTTCCCCTACTCCCCCTCATTTCCCACCCCTACTCCCCCATCCCATCCCTACCCTCATTTCTAATATTTACCCTACTTTCCCTACTCCCCCTCATTTTCCATCACTCCTTCACCCATAATTTTCCCTCCCAACATTCTCCCTACTTCTCATCCGCTCATTTCCCCTCACTTCCCCTGCTTCATTACCCATATTTTTCAAAGAAGATTAATTTTTGTATAAAAAAAAACGAATTTTTAACAAAAAAGTTCAACAATCAGCCAAGTAGTTGAATTTTTGAATAAAATAATATTTTTTGACGCGTTTTTAACAAATTAGTTGAATTTTTTTCAAGCTAAAAACTCAAATATTTTAGAAAACAGTTGACTTTCAAACACAAAAAGATAACTTCTCAACAAAAAATTCAATTTTTGAATACACGAAAAAAAAATTAATTTTCAAATGAATATGAGAATTTAAAAAAAAAAGTAGAAATTAACTTTCAATCAACAGTTACATTTAAAACCAAATAGTTGAACTTTTAGGCAAAATAGACGTATTTCCAACAAAATAGTTTAATTTTTAACCAAATGGTTCAATTTTTAAGCTAAAAAGAAAAAAAATTTATTTTAGTAAACAGTTGAGTTTTCAGAAAAAAAAATTAATTTTCAACCAAGAAAGATGAATTTTCAACCAAAAAAGATGACTTTTAAAAAAAAAGATGAATTTTCAATCAATCTAAAATATAATCGTAGACCTTTTAACCAAACAGAATTAACCTTTAACTAAAAATAGTTGGATTTTTCTATTAGTTAATTCAGTTTGCATTTAATCGAAAAAATGAGAAAAATGTGAAATTGGTTAAAAAAGGTGGAAAAAAGAGGAATGACTTAAAAAAGGGGAAAATGGGAAAGAATTTGAAGTCTCTATTTGTTTCAATTATAGAATAATAAAAAAAATGTTTATTCAAATCAAATTTTATAAATAATATTTATATGTTATAATAATATTTATAATATGCTTATGCTCAAATTATGGGAGGAGGTATCACGTCCGCTGATCTTGCTGCTTTAAAAAAGAGTTTAATAAACAGAATTAGCACGAATGAAATAACGGATATATTAAAAAAAATAATTATACTTTACGTAGAAAAATTCCAGATCGAATTACTTCTAAAAAAGTTATTTCTAACTTTTGGAAAAGGATATATTACGTAAGAAGTTTTTTTTTCAATCAAAGAATTTTTTAAATTTTATACCTTAACTTCAACTCTTCATAACAATTAGGATAAATGTAGACAAAATCTAAAATTTACAGGGAGCAATCTATAAGATTTTATCTTTAATTTAAGCCATTAAAACTTTAAAAATCTTCATGGGTTTCAGAGTTATGACTAGAAATGTCCAAGCGTCTCTCCGTCGAGTTTCAGTCGGCTGCCTATCACGAGGCCGGCCGACAGGGCGCTGACTTCAACTCGGCACAGACACGCTTGGACATTTGTAGTCATAACTCTGGAACCCATAAAGATTTTTCAAGTTTTAATGGCTCAAATGAAAGATAAGATCTTATAGATTGTTCCCTGTAAATTTCAGATTTTGTCCACATTTATCCTAAGTGTTATCACGAGTTGAAGTTGAGGTACAAAATGTCTAGATAATTTCTGATGGTAATGTACTTTTTTGTTGACGATTTGTACCCAGGAAGTCGAGAGTAAAATTTATCCATATTCCCAAGCAAGTATAGGTAGAGGTGCATTTTTAGCGGAAGTGACGTTAACTCGTCTGTCCGAGTTCCGGAGCGAATTTGCTCCCCCCATACCCAGACTACTGTAATTCCCTCTGCTTTGGCGTTCTGTCGACTTTCACGAATTTTTCATGTTGCATGAAACATGCAAGGACCGTTCTGCGTTTACGACGGTCGATTCGCCCGAATAACCTAATTTTACTCTCTCTCTCTCTCCCTCTCTCCTCTCTTTCTCTATGGCACCCTCAATCTTTTCTATTCATTCATCGTCTGTCTCCTCGCTTCTCGCCAGGAAATAAATAAAATAATAATACTTGAGCTATTCTGCTCGAAAATTGGATTTCGCCATCAAATTTATTTATAAAAAAAACATAAAACCATAAAACCAAATAGTTGAGTTTTCAACTAAAATGACAAATATATAATTCAAAATGGAATAGTTAAATTTTTATTTAAATAATACATTTTCAACTAAAAATATGATATTTCAAGCAAGAACATTAATTTTTTACCAAAAAGACGATTTTGAAAAAAATACATGATTTTTAACCAAATAGTCGAATTTTTAAATGAAAAAGTAAATTTACAATTAAAAATGGAATAGTTAAATTTTCAGTTTAACATAAAAATGTAACTTTTAACCCAGAAATATGAATTTTCAACCAAATAGTTGGATTAAAAAAAAAATCATTTTCAAAAAAACAGTTGTATTCACAACCAAATAATTGTACTTTGAAACCAAAAAGAAGAATTTTCAACAAATTAGTCGAATTTTCAACAAAAATGTAATTTTTAACCAAGGAAGATGAATTTTCAACCAAATAGTTGAATTAAAAAAAAAATAATTAAAAAAAACAGATGTATTCGCAACCAAATAATTGAACTTTGAACCAAAAAGAAGAATTTTTAACAAATTATTTGAATTTTCAACAAAAATGTAATTTTTAACCAAAAAAGATGCATTTTCAACCAAATAGTTGAATTAAAAAAAAAAATTAAAAAAAAAAAACAGTTGTATTCACAACCGAGTAATTGAACTTTGAAACCAAAAAGACGAATTTTTAACAAATTAGTTGAATTTTCAACAAAAATGAAATTTTTAACCAAAAAAGATAAATTTTCAACCAGATGGTTGAATTAAAAAAAAATAATTTTCAAAAAACCGTTGCATTCACAACCAAATAATTGTACTTTGAAACCAAAAAGACGAATTTTCAACAAATTAGTTGAATTTTCAACAAAAATGTAATTTTTAACCAAGAAAGATGAATTTTCAACCAAATAGTTGAATTTAAAAAAAAATTAAAAGAAAACAGTTGTATTCACAACCAAAAAATTGAACTTTGAAACCAAAAAGACGAATTTTTAACAAATTAGTTGAATTTTCAACAAAAATGTAATTTTCAACCAAGGAAGATGAATTTTCAACAAATTGTTGAATTTAAATAAAAAAATAATTTTGAACCAAGCAGCTACATTTACAACCAAATAGTTGAACTTTGAAACAAAAGACGATTTTCTGACAAATTAGTTGAATTTTCAACCTTCAAAGATGAATTTTGAACTAATTTTTTGAATTTTCAAAAATAAAAGATTAATCTTTTACCAAAAGAGTTGCATTCTCAACCATATAGTTCAATTTTCAAGTTAAAAAGAGAAATTTGTTAAAAGACAGTTGATTTTTAACCCCAAAAGTTGAAATGTTATCAAAAATTTAATGTTTAACCAAGAAAGATGAATTTTCAACCAAATAGTTGAATTTTCATTTAAAAATAAACATTGTCAACAAAGCAGTTGCATTGAAAAACAAATAGTTGAACTTTTTTTTTAATTTTTAAAGAAGAAAGATTAAACTTCAAACTTCCAAAATTATGTTCTTTGTTCGGAATTTATAGCTTTTGGTTAAAAATTGGACTATTTTGGTGAAAATTTGATTCTTTTTTTGAAAATACAACAACATCAAATTTATTTATAAAAGTGCCATAAAACCTGCTTGGTAACGATAGAATTGAAATATTGAGAAATAATTTAAAGGGCGGACATAATCCAAATTTGGTTAAATCAAAAAAACTTTTTGCTAAAAATTAATCTTTTTTGGTTAAATATTCATTATTTTAGTTGAAAATTATTATTTTTGGCTGAAATTTCAACTACTATCTAGAAGTTTCGATTATTTTTTTTTGTAAATTAATCTTTTTATTTGAAGATTGATCATTATAGTTGAAAATTCATGTATTTCGTTGAAAAGGCGTCTTTTTTTAGTAGAAAATTATTCTTCCTTATTGAAAATTAATATTTTTGGTTTAAAATTCAACTACTATGTAGAAAGTTTAGCTATTTTTTTTAAATAATCTTTTTGGTTACAGATTTATAATTTCAGTTGAAAACTTTTTTTTTTTTGTTGGAAATTTAACTATTTCATTTTTCGTTGAAAATTCAACTATTTGGTTGAAAATTCGTTTTTATTTTCTTTGGTTAAATATTAATTTTAGAACGGAAAATTTAACTATTCCATTTTTGATCAAAAATGCAAATATTTGATTGAAAATTTATGTGTTTTATTAAAAATTCGTCTTTTTGATAGAAAATTAATCTTTTTTGTTTAAAATTGAACTACTAGGTAGAACGTTAAACTTTTTCGTTGAAAATTCAACTATTTGGTTGAAAATTCGTTTTTTTTTTCTTTAATTAAATATTAATTTTTGAACCGAAAATTTAACTATTCCATTTTTAGTCCAAATTTTAAATATTTGGTTGATAATTCATGTGTTTTTTTGAAAATTCGTCTTTTTGATTAAAAATTAATCTTCTTGATTAAAAATTTAACTACTAGGTAGAAAGTTAAACTATTTCGTTAAAAACCCATCTTTTAGGTTGAAGATTTATAATTTTAGATGAAAATTCCACTATTTGGTTGAAAATTTGTCTATTATGTTTAAAATTCCATTTCTTCCTCTGGTTAATCATTAATTTTTTAAATGATAATTTCAATACTTCATTTTTAGTTGAAAATTCAACTATTTTGTTAAAAATGAATGTGTCTTATTGAAAATTGGTCTTTTTTGGTAGAAAATTAATCTTCATGGCTACAAATCAATCTTTTTGGTTGGAAGTTTAACTATTTTGCTGAAAAATAGTTTTTTTTCTTTGGTTGAACATTAATTTTTTAACTGAAAATTCAACCATTCCATTTGTGGTTGAAAATTCAACTATTTGATTGAAAATTCCTGTGTTTTATTGAAAATTCCTTTCTTTTTTGTAAAAAATTAACCTTCTTGGTTGAAATTTATTCTATTTTGTTAAAAATCAACTATTGGGTAGAAAGTTGAAATACTTTGTTAAAAAATTATCCATTTGGTTAAAGATTCACTTATTTATTTGAAAATTGATCCCTTTGGTTGAAAATTGAACCATTTTTTTGAAAATTATTTTTTCCCTTAGTTTAAACACTAATTTTTTAACAGAAAATTCAACTATTCTATTTTTGGTTGAAAAGTCGTCTTTTTTGGTAGAAATTTCATCTTTTTGGTTAAAAATTCAACTATTTTGTTGAAAATTCGTTTTTTTCTTCAATTAAATATTAATTTTTGAACCGAAAAATTAACTATTCCATTTTTGGTTAAAAATTCAAATATTTGGCTGAAAATTCATGTGTTTTATTAAAAATTTGTCTTTTCAACAAAAAAATGAATCTTTTTGGTTAAAAATTTTACTACTAGTTAGAATGTTCAACTATTTTGTTAAAAATCCATCTTTTGGGTTGAAAATTACTATTTTTAGTTGAACATTCAACTATTTAGTTGAAAATTAAAGTGCATTATTGCAAATTTGTCTTTTTTGGTAGAAAAAATATTATATTCGTTTAAAATTCCTCTCTTTGGTTAAAAGTTTAACTATTTGGATGGAAAATCTTTTTTTTTCTTTGGCTGAACATTAATTTTTTAACCGAAAATGTAACTATTCCATTTTTGGTTTAAATTCAAATACTTGGTTGAAAATTCATGTGTTTCATTGAAAATTCGTATTTTTTTTGTAAAAAATTATTCCTTTCGGTTAAAAATTATTCTATTTTGTTAAAAATCAACTCCTGGGTAGAAAGTTGAAATACTTTGTTAAAAAATTATCCTTTTGGTTAAAGATTAATTTATTCAGTCGAAAATTCAACCCTTTGATTGAAAATTAAACCATTTTGTTGAAAATTATTTTTTCCCTTAGTTTAAACACTAATGTTTTAGCAGAAAATTTAACTATACCATTTTTGGTTGAAAATTCGTCTTTTTTGGTAGAAAATCAACCTTTTTGGTTGAAAATTCAACAACTGAGAAAAAAGTTGAACTAATTTGTTAAAAATTCATCTTTTTGTCTTATGATTATCATTTTAGTTGAAAATTTATGTTTTTTAGTAGAAAATTAATCTTCTTGGTTGACAATTTTTCTTTTTTGTAAAAAAATCGACTGCTGGGTAGAAAGTTGAAATACTTTTTAAAAACTTTATCCTTTTGGTTGAAGATTCATCATTTTTCGTTGAAAATTCAACTATTTGGTTGAAAAATAAGTTTTAATGAAAAGTCGTCTTTTTGATAGAAAATTAATCTCTTTTGTTAAAAATGTAACTACTAGGTAGAACGTTTAACTTTTTGATTAAAAATTCAAGTATTTTGTTGAAAATTCGTTTTTTCCTTTGAATAAATATTAATTTTGGAACCGAAAATTTAACTATTCCATTTTTGGTTGAAAATTCGTCTCTTTGGTTTGAAAGTTTAATTGTTTGGTTGAAAAGTAGTTTGTTTTTTTGGTTGAACATTAATTTTTTAACTGAAAATTTAAATTTCCATTTTTGGTTGAAAATTCAACTATTTGATTGAAATTTCTTGTGTTTTATTGAAGATTTGTCATTTTTTGTAAAAAATTAATCTTCTTGGTTAAAAATTCATCCCTTCGGTTGAAAATTAAACCTTTTTTTCGAAAATTATTTTTCCCCTTCATTTAAACACTAATTTTTTAATGGAAAATTTAACTATTTCATTTTTGGTTGAAAATTCGTCGTTTTTGGTAAAAAATGAATCTTTTTGGTTAAAAATTGAAGTACTGGGTAGAAAGTTGAACTAATTTGTTGAAAATTCATCTATTTATCTTATGATTATCATTTTAGTTGGAAATTTATGTTTTTTAGTAGAAAATTAGTCTTCTTGGTTGAAAATTATTCTTTTTTCTTAAAAAATCAACTTCTGGGTAGAAAGTTGAAATACTTCCTTAATAATTTATCCTTTTGGTTGAAGATTCATTTATTTAGTTGAAAATATACGTTTTTTAGTAGAAAATTATTCTTCTTGGTTGAAAATTATTCCTTTTTGTTAAAAATTTAACTACTGGGTTGAAAGTTGAAATACTTTGTTAAAAATTTGTCCTTTTGGTTGAAGATTCATTTATTCAGTTGAAAATTCATTTATTTGGTTCAAATTTAAACATTTCGTTGAAAATTATTTTTTCCCTTAGTTTAAACAATAATTTTTTAACGGAAAATTTAACCATTTTATTTTTGATTGAAAATTCGTCTTTTTTGGCAAAAAATTAATCTTTTTGGCTAAAAATTCAACTGCTGGGTGGAAATTTGAACTAATTTGTTAAAAAATCATCCTTTCGTCTTGTGATTTTCATTTTAGTTGAAAATTTATGTTTTTTAGTAGAAAATTATTCGTCTTGGTTGAAAATTATGATTTTTTTTTAAATTCGACTACTGGGTAGAAAGTTGAAATACTTTTAAAAAAAATTATCCTTTTGGTTGAAGATTCATCATTTTTCGTTGAAAATTCAACTATTTGGTTGAAAAATAAGTTTTAATGAAAAGTCGTCTTTTTGATAGAAAATTAATCTCTTTTGTTAAAAATGTAACTACTAGGTAGAACGTTTAACTTTTTGATTAAAAATTCAAGTATTTTGTTGAAAATTCGTTTTTTCCTTTGAATAAATATTAATTTTGGAACCGAAAATTTAACTATTCCATTTTTGGTTGAAAATTCGTCTCTTTGGTTTGAAAGTTTAATTGTTTGGTTGAAAAGTAGTTTGTTTTTTTGGTTGAACATTAATTTTTTAACTGAAAATTTAAATTTCCATTTTTGGTTGAAAATTCAACTATTTGATTGAAATTTATTGTGTTTTATTGAAGATTTGTCATTTTTTGTAAAAAATTAATCTTCTTGGTTAAAAATTCATCCCTTTGGTTGAAAATTAAACCATTTTTCGAAAAAAAAATTTTCCCTTAGTTTAAACACTAATTTTTTAATGGAAAATTAACCTATTCCATTTTTGGTTGAAAATTCGTCTCTTCTGGTAAAAAATTAATCTTTTCGGTTAAAAATTGAAGTACTGGGTATAAAGTTGAACTAATTTGTTAAAAATTCATCTTTTTGTCTTATGATTATCATTTTAGTGGAAAGTTGATGTTTTTTAGTCAAAAATTAATCTTCTTGGTTGGAAATTATTATTTTTTGTGAAAAAATCAAACCACTGGGTAGAAAGTTTAAATACTTTCTTAAAAATTTATCCTTTTGTTTGAAGATTCGTTCATTCAGTTGAAATTTCATCTCTTTGTTAGAAAATGTAACTATTTTGTTGAAAATTCATTTTTATTGTTGAACATTACAATTTTGAACTGAAAATTAAACTATTCCATTTTTGGTATGAAATTCGTCTTTTTGGTATAAAATTATTCATTTTTGTTAAACAATCAACTACTGGGTAGAAAGTTAAAATCCTTTGTTAAAAATTGATCCTTTTGGTTGAATGTTCATTATTTTAGTTGAAAATTATTGTTTTTTTTTTTACAACTATTTTCTGAAAAATTCGTTTTTTTCCACTTGTTAAACATTAATTTTTTCAACTGATAATTTTACTATCTCAATATTCATTGGAAATTCAACTATTTTTTTTTAATTAATGTATTTTATTGAAAATTCATTCGTAATTTTTGGTAAAAAATTCATATTTTTGGTTAAAAATTCAACTACTAGATAGAAAGTTGAAATATTTTATTAAAAATTCATCTTTTTTTGAAGATTTAACATTTTAGGTTAAAATGTACATTTTAACAAAAAATTCGGCATAATCACATAACGGTATAATATCTACCATAAAAAAATTATCAGCGTATAAATTATTGTTTACATTACTAAATTAGGATAAATGATAAAAGAATTAGTAATTAAATTTTATTATTTAATTAAAAATTAAATTAAAAAAATAAAATTTTACCAGAAAAAGGTGCATTTTCAGTGAAAAGTGTAATTGTAGTATTTTTAAATAAAACAGATTAATTATGAAAAGGGGAAAAGAGGGGAAAGGGGAATTTTTTTTGAAAACAGGGGGATAAAATAAAATAAAAATCTGTTACCCCACCCCCCCTCCCCCTACAGTATGGTGTAATTTTTGAACGGCTACTCATTAAATTTTGTAATAAAGTGTTTATTTAAAAATAAAAAATTGCTTTGATATGAGGTAATTTAGGTTAATCTTAAATCAGTCTGGACTTGTAAGATCGGTGATTAAAGTTGCGACCTCGTTTCTTTGCAACAAAGAGCTTTTGTACAAATCGTGTCGCAGACAGATTAAAAGCATTAAACATTCGAAGATAAAACTCGCAAACGACAATTACGAACGTGCGATTTTCAGAATGTTTATCCTTGAGCGCGCGCGATATCTGAAACAGCATTAGCGCATCTGAAAAACAAAAATTGATTTTCAACCGAATTGTTTTTTTTTTTTTTTTTTGAAGAAATAGTTGAATTTTCAAGCGAAAAATAGGAATTTTCTAGCAAAAAGTTGACTTTTAATGTCAAAAAGATTATTGAATAAATAATAAATAAACAAAAAAGATAATTTACAATTAAGAACGATTAACTTACTACCAAATCGTTTAATTATCAACAAAGAAATTAATTTTTAACCAAACAGTTGGATTTATAACCAAACAGTTCAACTTTCAAACGAAAGAAATTAATCTACAAATAAAAGAGGAATTTTTTAAAAGATAGTTGAAATTTCAAGTCACAATGTTAAATTTTCATTTAAAAAAATCAATTTTGAACCAAGAAAAATGAATTTTTGACCAAATAGTTGAATTTTCGAATAAAAAAGGTTTCAGCCAAGCAGTTGCATTTTCAACTAAATAAGTGAACTTTGAAAAGAAAGAGACGAATTTTTTACAAAATAGTTGGATTTTCAACTTACGAAGATGAATTTTGAACTACATTTTTTTTGTAAAAAAATAATCTTCTTGGTTAAAAATTATTCTATTTTGTTAAAAATCTACTACTGGGTAGAAAGTTGAAATACTTTGTTAAAAATTGATCTTTTTGGTTAAATATTCATTTATTTAGTTGAAAATTCAATTCAAAATTTCAAGTTTAATTTTCAAATGAAAAAGACGAATTTTTTTAAAAGACAGTTGAACTTTCAACTTAAAAAGTTAAATTGAAAAAAAAATCAATTTTGAACCAAGCAAGATGAATTTTCAAGCATATAATTGAATTTTCAACCAAAAAATTACTTTCATAAAATTATTGAATTTTGTACAAAGTAGATTAATTTTTAACCAAATAATTGAATTTTTAACTGAAAAAATTAGTTTTTAACCAAAAAGATTCATTTTCTACCGAAAAAATGAATTATTAATAAAATACACGAATTTTCTACCAAATAGTTGAATTTTCAACTAAAACGATAAATATTCAATCCAATTTGGAATAGTTAATTTCTTACGTAAAAAAATACATTTTCAACTAAAAAGATGATATTTCAAGCAAGAACATTAATCTTCTACCAAAAAGACAATTTTTTTTAAATATATGATTTTTAACCAAATAGTCGAATTTTCAAATAAGAAAGTAAATTTCCAAATAAAATGGAATAGTTAAATTTTCAATTAATTAAAACTTGCTTGTTTAAGAAGACAACAAAAATGTAACTTTTAACCCAGAAAGATGAATTTTCACCCCAATAGTTGAAATAAAAAAAAAAAAAATTTTCAACAAAACAATTGGATTCACTACCAAATAATTGAACTTTGAAACCAAAAAGAGGAATTTTTAACAAATTAGTTGAATTTTCAACAAAAATTTAATTTTTAACTAACGAAGATGATTTTTCAAAAAATAGTTGAATTTGAATAAAAAAATAATTTTGAACCAAGCAGTTGCATTTAAAATCAAATAGCTAAACTTTGAAACAAAAGAGACGATTTTCTAACAAAATAGTTGAATTTTCAACTTACGAAGATGAATTTTGAACTACATTTTTTTGTAAAAAAATAATATTCTTGGTTGAAAATTATCCTATTTTGTTAAAAATCAACTACTGGGTAGAAAGTTGAAAAACTTTCTTAAAAAATTATCTTTTTGGTTAAATATGCATTTATTTAGTTGAAAATTCAATTCAAAATTTAAAGTTCAATTTTCAAATGAAAAAGACGAATTTTTTTAAAAGACAGTTGAACTTTCAACTTAAAAAGCTAAATTTAAAAAAAAATCAATTTTGAACCAAGCAAGATGCATTTTCAAGCATATAATTGAATTTTCAACCAAAAAATTATTTTCATAAAATTATTGAATTTTGTACAAAGTAGATTAATTTTTAATAAAATAATTGAATTTTTAACTAAACACATTAGTTTGTAACCAAAGAGATTCATTTTCTACCGAAAAAATGAGTTGTTAATAAAATACACGAATTTTCTCCCAAATAATAGAATTTTTAACTAAAAACATTAATTTTTAACCAGAAAGATTAATTTTCTACTTAAAAAATTAATTATTAATAAAATACACCAATTTTCTCCCAAATAATTGAATTTTCAACTAAAAACATTAATTTTTAACCAAAAAGATTAATTTATCTATCGAATAAATTAATTATTAATAAACTACAAAAATTTTCTACCAAATAGTTGAATTTTCAACTAAAAAGATAAATATT